>JAPFBE010000224.1:10000-70000 GCA_034336665.1 Luscinia megarhynchos | reverse complement strand
TTCGCTACCGCCGGGTAGACCTGTTGCCGCTAGCCGGTTCTCGCCTTTCGCTACCGCCGGGGTAGACCTGTTGCCGCTAGTCGTTCTCGCCTTTCGCTACCGGGCCGGGTAGACCTGTTGCCGCTTAGCCGGTCGCTGCCTTTCGCCTGCCGTGGGTAGACCTGTTGCCGCTAGCCGGTCGCTGCCTTTCGCTACCGCCCCGGGTAGACCTGTTGCCGCTAGCCGGTTCTCGCCTTTCGCTACCGCTGGGTAGACCTGTTGCCGCTAGCCGGTTCTTGCCTTTCGCTACCGCTGGGTAGACCTGTTGCCGCTAGTCGGTTCGCCTTTCGCTACCGCTGGGTAGACCTGTTGCCGCTAGCCGGTCTCGCCTTTCGCTACCGCTCGTGGGTAGACCTGTTGCCGCTAGCCGGTTCGCCTTTCGCTACCGCGGGTAGACCTGTTGCCGCTAGCCGGTTCGCCTTTCGCTACCGCTGGGTAGACCTGTTGCCGCTAGTCGGTCTCGCCTTTCGCTACCGCTGGGTAGACCTGTTGCCGCTAGCCGGTCTCGCCTTTCGCTACCGCTGGGTAGACCTGTTGCCGCTAGCCGGTTCTCGCCGGGTAGACCTGTTGCCGCTAGCCTCCTCGCCGGGTAGACCTGTTGCCGCAGCCGGTCTCGCTCGCTACCGCTGGGTAGACCTGTTGCCGCTAGCCGGTTCGCCTTCGCTACCGCCCGGGTAGACCTGTTGCCGCCAGCCGGTCTTAGCCTTTCGCTCGGGTAGACCTTTGCCGCTACCGTCGCGCTTCGCACCGCTGGGTAGACCTGTTGCCGCTAGCCGGTCTCGCCTGCTACCGCTGGGTAGACCTGTTGCCGCTAGCCGGTCTCGCCTCGCTGCCGGGTAGACCTGTTGCCGCTAGCCGTCGCTGCCGCTCGGGTAGACCTGGTGCCGCAGCCGGCCTCGCTCTCGCCGCGGGTAGACCTGTTGCCGCCAGCCGGTCTCGCCTATCGCCACTGCCGCGGGGTAGACCTGTTGCCGCTAGCCGGTCTTAGCTCGCTACCCCCTGGGTAGACCTGGTGCCGCAGCCGGGTCTCGCCGCTCGTACCGCTGGGTAGACCTCTTGCCGCTAGCCGGTCTCGCCCTTACGCTCGCTGGGTAGACCTAGGGCCGTCCGCCTGACGCTGGAATGCCGGGCGACACCAGGTCTACCCCTTAAGCTGTGGAATGCCGGGCGACACCAGGTCTACCCCTTAATCGCGAATGCCGGGCGACACCAGGTCTACCCCTTAATCAGCGAATGCCGGGCGGACACCAGGTCTACCCCTTGCTGGAATGCCGGGCGACACCAGGTCTACCCCTTAACGCGAATGGTATGACACCAGGTCTACCCCTTAAGCGGGAATGCAGGGCGACACCAGGTCTACCCCTTAAGCGGGAATGCCGGGCGACACCAGGTCTACCCCTTTAATCGCGAATGCCGGCGACACCAGGTCTACCCCTTAACGCGAATGCCGGGCGGACACCAGGTCTACCCCTTTAATCGCCGGAATGCCGGGCGACACCAGGTCTACCCCTTAACGCGAATGCAGGCGACACCAGGTCTACCCCTTAACGCGAATGCCGGCGGACACCAGGTCTACCCCTTAAGCCGGAATGCAGGGCGGACACCAGGTCTACCCCTTAACGCGAATGCAGGCGGACACCAGGTCTACCCCTTGCCGGAATGCCGGCGGACACCAGGTCTACCCCTTGCTGGAATGCAGGGCGACACCAGGTCTACCCCCTTTAAGCGGGAATGCAGGGCGACACCAGGTCTACCCCTTAACGCGAATGCAGGGCGACACCAGGTCTACCCCTTGCCGGAATGCAGGGCGACACCAGGTCTACCCCTTTAACGCGAATGCCGGGCGGACACCAGGTCTACCCCCTTAAGCTGTGGAATGCCGGGCGACACCAGGTCTACCCCTTTAACGCCGGAATGCAGGCGGACACCAGGTCTACCCCTTAATCGCTGAATGCAGGCGGACACCAGGTCTACCCCTTTAACGCGAATGCAGGGCGACACCAGGTCTACCCCTTGCCGGAATGCAGGCGACACCAGGTCTACCCCTTTAAGCTGGAATGCCGGCGGACACCAGGTCTACCCCTTAACGGGAATGCCGGGCGACACCAGGTCTACCCCTTTAATCGCGAATGCCGGCGGACACCAGGTCTACCCCTTGCCGGAATGCCGAGGCGACACCAGGTCTACCCCTTTAACGCGAATGCCAGGCGGACACCAGGTCTACCCCCTTAAGCGGGAATGCCGGGCGACACCAGGTCTACCCCTTGCTGGAATGCCGGGCGACACCAGGTCTACCCCTTTAACGCGAATGCAGGCGACACCAGGTCTACCCCTTAACGCCGGGAATGCAGGCGACACCAGGTCTACCCCCTTAAGCGGGAATGCCGGGCGACACCAGGTCTACCCCTTTAACGCGAATGCAGGCGGACACCAGGTCTACCCCTTAAGCGGGAATGCCGGGCGACACCAGGTCTACCCCCTTGCCGGAATGCAGGCGGACACCAGGTCTACCCCTTTAATCGCTGAATGCCGGCGGACACCAGGTCTACCCCTTAAGCGGGAATGCAGGCGACACCAGGTCTACCCCTTTAAGCGGGAATGCCGGGCGACACCAGGTCTACCCCTTTAATCGGAATGCCGGCGGACACCAGGTCTACCCCTTTAAGCGGGAATGCCGGGCGACACCAGGTCTACCCCCTTTAATCGCCGAATGCCGGGCGACACCAGGTCTACCCCTTAATCGCGAATGCAGGGCGACACCAGGTCTACCCCTTGCCGGAATGCAGGGCGGACACCAGGTCTACCCCTTAATCAAGCGAATGCCGGGCGGACACCAGGTCTACCCCCTTTAAGCTGGAATGCCGGCGGACACCAGGTCTACCCCTTAAGCCGGAATGCAGGGCGACACCAGGTCTACCCCTTAATCGCTGAATGCAGGGCGACACCAGGTCTACCCCCTTAATCGCCGGAATGCCGGGCGACACCAGGTCTACCCCTAATCGCTGAATGCCGGGCGACACCAGGTCTACCCCTTTAAGCGGAATGGTATGACACCAGGTCTACCCCTTAATCGCGAATGCCGGGCGACACCAGGTCTACCCCTTGCTGAATGCCGGGCGACACCAGGTCTACCCCTTAATCGCTGAATGCATGACACCAGGTCTACCCCTTAAGCCGGAATGCCGGGCGGACACCAGGTCTACCCCTTGCTGGAATGCAGGGCGACACCAGGTCTACCCCCTTTAATCAAGCGAATGCAGGCGGACACCAGGTCTACCCCTTGCCGGAATGCCGGGCGACACCAGGTCTACCCCTTTAATCGCTGGAATGCCGGTATGACACCAGGTCTACCCCTTTAATCAGCGAATGCCGGGCGACACCAGGTCTACCCCCTTAAGCGGAATGCCGTATGACACCAGGTCTACCCCCTTTAACTCGGAATGCAGGCGGACACCAGGTCTACCCCTTAACGCGAATGCCGGCGGACACCAGGTCTACCCCCTTTAAGCGGGAATGCACGGGCGGACACCAGGTCTACCCCCTTTAACGCTGGAATGCCGGGCGGACACCAGGTCTACCCCCTTGCTGAATGCCGGCGACACCAGGTCTACCCCTTAATCAAGCGAATGCCGGGCGACACCAGGTCTACCCCTTAAGCGGGAATGCACGGGCGACACCAGGTCTACCCCTTAATCGCCGGAATGCAGGGCGACACCAGGTCTACCCCTTAAGCCGGAATGCCGGGCGGACACCAGGTCTACCCCTTGCCGGAATGCCGGGCGACACCAGGTCTACCCCTTAATCGCTGAATGCAGGCGACACCAGGTCTACCCCTTTAACGCGGGAATGCAGGGCGACACCAGGTCTTACCCCTTAAGCGGGAATGCCGGGCGACACCAGGTCTACCCCCTTAATCGCCGGAATGCAGGCGGACACCAGGTCTACCCCCTTAAGCCGGGAATGCCGGGCGGACACCAGGTCTACCCCTTAAGCGGGAATGCAGGGCGACACCAGGTCTACCCCTTAATCGCCGGGAATGCAGGGCGACACCAGGTCTACCCCTTTAAGCTGAATGCCGGGCGGACACCAGGTCTACCCCTTAATCGCGAATGACGTATGACACCAGGTCTACCCCCTTGCTGGAATGCCGGGCGACACCAGGTCTACCCCTTAATCGCTGGAATGCAGGCGGACACCAGGTCTACCCCTTTAATCGCTGAATGCCGGGCGACACCAGGTCTACCCCTTAAGCGGGAATGCCGGGCGGACACCAGGTCTACCCCCTTTAATCGCTGAATGCCGGCGGACACCAGGTCTACCCCTTAATCGCGAATGCCGGGCGACACCAGGTCTACCCCTTTGCTGGAATGACGGGCGGACACCAGGTCTACCCCTTTAATCGCGAATGGCATGACACCAGGTCTACCCCTTAAGCGGGAATGCCGGGCGACACCAGGTCTACCCCTTAACGCGAATGCCAGGCGGACACCAGGTCTACCCCTTGCTGGAATGCCGGCGGACACCAGGTCTACCCCTTTAAGCTGGAATGCAGGGCGACACCAGGTCTACCCCTTAATCGCGAATGCCGGGCGACACCAGGTCTACCCCTTTAGCCGGGAATGCCGGGCGACACCAGGTCTACCCCTTTAAGCTGAATGCAGGCGACACCAGGTCTACCCCCTTTAAGTCGGGAATGCCGGGCGACACCAGGTCTACCCCTTTAAGCTGGAATGCCGGGCGACACCAGGTCTACCCCTTAATCGCCGAATGGTATGACACCAGGTCTACCCCCTTTAAGCTGGAATGCAGGCGACACCAGGTCTACCCCTTAAGCTGGAATGCCGGGCGACACCAGGTCTACCCCCTTAAGCCGGAATGCCGGGCGACACCAGGTCTACCCCTTAAGCGTGGAATGCAGGCGACACCAGGTCTACCCCTTTAATCGCCGGGAATGCCGGCCGACACCAGGTCTACCCCTTGCTGGAATGCCGGGCGACACCAGGTCTACCCCCTTTAATCGCGAATGCAGGCGACACCAGGTCTACCCCTTAACGCCGGGAATGCCGGGCGACACCAGGTCTACCCTTAAGCTGGAAGGCACGGGCGACACCAGGTCTACCCCTTTAACGCGAATGCAGGCGACACCAGGTCTACCCCCTTAAGCCGTGGAATGCCGGGCGGACACCAGGTCTACCCCCTTTAACGCGAATGCAGGGCGACACCAGGTCTACCCCTTGCTGGAATGCAGGGCGGACACCAGGTCTACCCCTTTAATCGCGAATGCCGGCGACACCAGGTCTACCCCTTGCCGGAATGCACGGGCGGACACCAGGTCTACCCCCTTTAATCGCCGAATGCCAGGCGACACCAGGTCTACCCCCTTGCCGGAATGCCGGGCGGACACCAGGTCTACCCCTTTAATCGCCGAATGCAGGCGTGACACCAGGTCTACCCCTTGCCGGAATGCCGGGCGGACACCAGGTCTACCCCCTTTAATCGCTGAATGCAGGCGGACACCAGGTCTACCCCCTTTAATCGCGAATGCCGGCGACACCAGGTCTACCCCCTTAAGCGGGAATGCACGGGCGACACCAGGTCTACCCCTTAAGCGCGAATGCGGGCATGACACCAGGTCTACCCCCTTTAAGCGGGAATGCCGGGCGACACCAGGTCTACCCCTTTGCCGGAATGCCGGCGGACACCAGGTCTACTCCCTTAATCAAGCGAATGCCGGGCGACACCAGGTCTACCCCCTTTAAGCGGGAATGCAGGGCGACACCAGGTCTACCCCCTTAATCGCCGAATGCAGGCGGACACCAGGTCTACCCCTTAAGCGGGAATGCCGGGCGACACCAGGTCTACCCCCTTAAGCTGGAATGCAGGGCGACACCAGGTCTACCCCCTTTAATCGCTGGAATGCAGGCGACACCAGGTCTACCCCTTTAACGCGAATGCAGGCGGACACCAGGTCTACCCCTTAAGCGGGAATGCAGGGCGACACCAGGTCTACCCCTTTAATCGCTGGAATGCCGGGCGACACCAGGTCTACCCCTTAAGCGGGAATGCAGGCGACACCAGGTCTACCCCTTTAACGCGAATGCCGGCGACACCAGGTCTACCCCCTTGCTGGAATGCAGGGCGACACCAGGTCTACCCCTTGCTGGAATGCCGGGACGACACCAGGTCTACCCCTTTAAGCTGGAATGCTACGGCGGACACCAGGTCTACCCCTTTAATCGCGAATGGCATGACACCAGGTCTACCCCCTTAAGCGGGAATGCCGGGCGACACCAGGTCTACCCCCTTAAGCGGGAATGCCGGGCGACACCAGGTCTACCCCTTGCTGGAATGCCGATGACACCAGGTCTACCCCTTTAAGCGGGAATGCACGGCGACACCAGGTCTACCCCCTTTAATCGCGAATGCCGGCGACACCAGGTCTACCCCTTGCTGGAATGCCGGGCGACACCAGGTCTACCCCTTTAATCGCGAATGGTCGGGCGACACCAGGTCTACCCCTTGCTGGAATGCAGGCGGACACCAGGTCTACCCCTTTAATCGCGAATGCCGGGCGGACACCAGGTCTACCCCCTTGCTGGAATGCCGGCGACACCAGGTCTACCCCCTTAAGTCGTGAATGCCGGCGGACACCAGGTCTACCCCCTTAAGCGGGAATGCAGGCGACACCAGGTCTACCCCCTTAATCGCGAATGCCGGGCGACACCAGGTCTACCCCTTAAGCGGGAATGGCCGGGCGACACCAGGTCTACCCCCTTTAATCGCGAATGGCATGACACCAGGTCTACCCCTTGCCGGAATGCAGGGCGGACACCAGGTCTACCCCCTTAAGCGGGAATGCCGGCGACACCAGGTCTACCCCCTTAAGCTGGAATGGCGTGCGACACCAGGTCTACCCCCTTTAAGCGGGAATGCAGGCGACACCAGGTCTACCCCTTAAGCGGGAATGCCGGGCGACACCAGGTCTACCCCCTTAAGCGGGAATGCAGGCGACACCAGGTCTACCCCTTAAGCGCGAATGCGGGCGACACCAGGTCTACCCCTTGCCGGAATGCCACGGCGACACCAGGTCTACCCCTTAAGCTGGAATGCGGGCGGACACCAGGTCTACCCCTTTAGCTGGAATGCAGGCGGACACCAGGTCTACCCCCTTTAAGCGGGAATGCAGGGCGACACCAGGTCTACCCCTTTAATCGCGAATGCCGGGCGACACCAGGTCTACCCCTTAAGCGGGAATGCAGGGCGGACACCAGGTCTACCCCTTTAATCGCGAATGCAGGCGACACCAGGTCTACCCCTTGCTGGAATGCCGGGCGACACCAGGTCTACCCCTTTAATCGCGAATGCAGGATGACACCAGGTCTACCCCTTTAAGCTGGAATGCCGGGCGACACCAGGTCTACCCCTTAAGCGGGAATGCCGGGCGGACACCAGGTCTACCCCTTTAAGCTGGAATGCCGGGCGACACCAGGTCTACCCCCTTTAATCGCGAATGCCGGGCGACACCAGGTCTACCCCTTGCTGGAATGCCGGGCGACACCAGGTCTACCCCTTTAATCCGGAATGCAGGCGACACCAGGTCTACCCCCTTGCTGGAATGCCGAGTGACACCAGGTCTACCCCTTTAAGCGCTGAATGCAGGGCGACACCAGGTCTACCCCTTTAATCGCCGGAATGCCGGGCGACACCAGGTCTACCCCCTTTAAGCGGGAATGCAGGCGGACACCAGGTCTACCCCTTAACCTCGGAATGCCAGGCGGACACCAGGTCTACCCCTTTAATCGGAATGCCGGGCGACACCAGGTCTACCCCCTTAAGCGCCGAATGCAGGGCGACACCAGGTCTACCCCTTTAATCGCGAATGCCGGGCGACACCAGGTCTACCCCTTGCCGGAATGCAGGCGACACCAGGTCTACCCCCTTTAATCGCGAATGCCGCCGACACCAGGTCTACCCCCTTAAGCCGGAATGTCGGGCGACACCAGGTCTACCCCTAATCGCGAATGCCGGGCGACACCAGGTCTACCCCTTGCCGGAATGCCGGCGGACACCAGGTCTACCCCTTAACGCCGAATGCAGGCGACACCAGGTCTACCCCCTTTAAGCGGGAATGCCGGCGGACACCAGGTCTACCCCTTTAATCGCTGGAATGCCGGCGACACCAGGTCTACCCCCTTAATCGGGAATGCCGGGCGACACCAGGTCTACCCCTTAAGCGGGAATGCCGGGCGACACCAGGTCTACCCCCTTTAACGCGAATCGGCATGACACCAGGTCTACCCCCTTGCTGGAATGCCGGGCGACACCAGGTCTACCCCTTAACGCGGGAATGCCGGGCGACACCAGGTCTACCCCTTTAAGCGCGAATGCCGGCGGACACCAGGTCTACCCCCTTAAGCTGTGAATGCCGGTATGACACCAGGTCTACCCCTTAATCGCGAATGCAGCGACACCAGGTCTACCCCTTGCTGAATGCCGGGCGACACCAGGTCTACCCCCTTTAAGCTGGAATGCCGGCGACACCAGGTCTACCCCTTTAAGCTGGAATGCAGGCGACACCAGGTCTACCCCCTTTAACGCGAATGCCGGGCGACACCAGGTCTACCCCTTTAATCGCTGTAATGCAGGGCGACACCAGGTCTACCCCTTAAGCGGGAATGCCGGCGACACCAGGTCTACCCCTTGCCGGAATGCCAGGCGGACACCAGGTCTACCCCCTTAACGCGAATGTCGGGCGACACCAGGTCTACCCCCTTAAGCCGGAATGCAGGCGACACCAGGTCTACCCCTTAATCAAGCGAATGCCAGGCGGACACCAGGTCTACCCCTTAAGCTGAATCGCCGGCGGACACCAGGTCTACCCCTTAAGCGGGAATGCAGGCGACACCAGGTCTACCCCTTGCCGGAATGCAGATGACACCAGGTCTACCCCTTAACGCGAATGCAGGCGACACCAGGTCTACCCCTTAAGCGGAATGCCGGGCGACACCAGGTCTACCCCCTTTAATCGCGAATGCCGGGCGACACCAGGTCTACCCCCTTGCTGGAATGCAGGGAGGACACCAGGTCTACCCCTTAATCGCTGAATGCACGGGCGGACACCAGGTCTACCCCTTAAGCGGGAATGCCGGCGGACACCAGGTCTACCCCTTAACGCGGAATGCAGGCGACACCAGGTCTACCCCTTAATCGCGAATGCGGGCATGACACCAGGTCTACTCCCTTTAATCGCTGGAATGCCGGGCGACACCAGGTCTACCCCTTTAAGCTGGAATGCCGGGCGACACCAGGTCTACCCCTTAAGCGGGAATGCCGGCGACACCAGGTCTACCCCTTTAATCGAATGCCGGCGACACCAGGTCTACCCCCTTTAATCGCCGGAATGCCGATGACACCAGGTCTACCCCCTTTAAGCGGGAATGCAGGGCGACACCAGGTCTACCCCTTAACGCGGGAATGCAGGCGGACACCAGGTCTACCCCTTTGCTGGAATGCCGGGCGACACCAGGTCTACCCCCTTAAGCTGGAATGCCGGGCGACACCAGGTCTACCCCCTTAAGCCGGGAATGACGGGCGACACCAGGTCTACCCCTTTAATCGCGAATGCCGGGCGACACCAGGTCTACCCCTTAGCGGGAATGCAGGGCGACACCAGGTCTACCCCTTTAATCGCGAATGCAGACGACACCAGGTCTACCCCCTTAGCTGGAATGCAGGGCGGACACCAGGTCTACCCCTTTAATCGCGAATGCCGGCGACACCAGGTCTACCCCCTTAATCGGGAATGCCGGGCGACACCAGGTCTACCCCCTTGCTGGAATGCCGGCGACACCAGGTCTACCCCCTTTAATCGCGAATGCCGGGCGACACCAGGTCTACTCCCTTAATCGCCGGAATGCAGGGCGACACCAGGTCTACCCCTTAATGCTGGAATGCAGGCGACACCAGGTCTACCCCTTACCGGAATGCCGGGCGACACCAGGTCTACCCCTTGCTGGAATGCCGGGCGACACCAGGTCTACCCCTTTAATCGCGAATGCAGGGCGACACCAGGTCTACCCCCTTAATCGCTGGAATGCCGGGCGACACCAGGTCTACCCCCTTTAATCGCGAATGCCGGGCGACACCAGGTCTACCCCCTTTAAGCGGGAATGCAGGCGGACACCAGGTCTACCCCTTAATCGCTAATGCCGGGCGGACACCAGGTCTACCCCTTTAAGCGTGGAATGCCGGCGGACACCAGGTCTACCCCCTTTAGCCGGGAATGCAGGGCGACACCAGGTCTACCCCCTTTAATCGCGAATGCCGGGCGACACCAGGTCTACCCCCTTAATCGGGCAATGCCGGGCGACACCAGGTCTACCCCCTTTAATCGCGAATGCCGGGCGACACCAGGTCTACCCCTTAAGCTCGGAATGCATGGGCGGACACCAGGTCTACCCCTTTAATCGGAATGCAGGCGACACCAGGTCTACCCCCTTTAATCGCGAATGCCGGGCGACACCAGGTCTACCCCCTTGCTGGAATGCAGGCGGACACCAGGTCTACCCCTTTAATCGCGAATGCAGGGCGACACCAGGTCTACCCCTTAAAGCCGGAATGCAGGCGACACCAGGTCTACCCCTTGCTGAATGCCGGGCGACACCAGGTCTACCCCTTAAGCGGGAATGCCGGGCGACACCAGGTCTACCCCCTTTAAGCGGGAATGCAGGCGACACCAGGTCTACCCCTTAATCGGAATGCAGGGCGACACCAGGTCTACCCCTTTAGCTGGAATGCCGGGCGACACCAGGTCTACCCCCTTGCTGGAATGCCGGCGGACACCAGGTCTACCCCTTGCTGGAATGCCGGCGGACACCAGGTCTACCCCTTAATCGCGAATGCCGGCGGACACCAGGTCTACCCCCTTAATCGCTGAATGCCATGACACCAGGTCTACCCCTTTAAGCGTGGAATGCAGGCGGACACCAGGTCTACCCCCTTTAAGCGGGAATGCAGGGCGACACCAGGTCTACCCCCTTAATCGCGAATGCAGGCGACACCAGGTCTACCCCCTTAAGCGGGAATGCCGGGCGACACCAGGTCTACCCCTTGCTGGAATGCCGGGCGACACCAGGTCTACCCCTTAAGCCGGAATGCGGGCATGACACCAGGTCTACCCCTTAATCGCGAATGCCGGCGACACCAGGTCTACCCCCTTTAATCGGAATGCCGGGCGACACCAGGTCTACCCCCTTAATCATGGAATGCCGGCGGACACCAGGTCTACCCCCTTTAAGCTGGGAATGCCGACGACACCAGGTCTACCCCTTAATCGCGAATGCAGGGCGACACCAGGTCTACCCCTTTAATCGCGAATGCCGGGCGACACCAGGTCTACCCCTTAACTGGAATGCCGTGCGACACCAGGTCTACCCCTTAATCAGCGAATGCAGGCGACACCAGGTCTACCCCCTTGCCGGGAATGCAGGCGACACCAGGTCTACCCCTTTAATCGCGAATGCCGGCGACACCAGGTCTACCCCTTAAGCGGGAATGCAGGCGACACCAGGTCTACCCCCTTAATCGCGAATGCAGGGCGACACCAGGTCTACCCCTTAAGCGGGAATGCAGGCGACACCAGGTCTACCCCCTTTAATCGCGAATGCAGGCGGACACCAGGTCTACCCCTTAAGCTGGAATGCAGGCGGACACCAGGTCTACCCCTTAATCGCGAATGCCGGCGACACCAGGTCTACCCCCTTGCCGGAATGCAGGCGACACCAGGTCTACCCCTTAAGCCGGAATGCAGGCGGACACCAGGTCTACCCCTTTAATCGCGAATGCAGGCGACACCAGGTCTACCCCTTAGCTGGGAATGCCGGGCGACACCAGGTCTACCCCTTTAAGCTGGAATGCAGGCGACACCAGGTCTACCCCCTTAATCGCGAATGCCGGGCGGACACCAGGTCTACCCCTTGCTGGGAATGCCGGGCGACACCAGGTCTACCCCTTTAATCGGGAATGCATGACACCAGGTCTACCCCTTTAAGCGGGAATGCAGGCGACACCAGGTCTACCCCTTTAATCGCGAATGCCGGGCGGACACCAGGTCTACCCCCTTTAAGCTGGAATGCCGGCGACACCAGGTCTACCCCTTAACGCCGAATGCAGGCGACACCAGGTCTACCCCCTTAAGCGGGAATGCCGGCGGACACCAGGTCTACCCCCTTAAGTCGTGGAATGCAGGCGACACCAGGTCTACCCCTTAATCGCCGAATGCAGCGCGACACCAGGTCTTACCCCTTAAGCCGGGAATGCCGGCGACACCAGGTCTACCCCCTTAACGGGAATGCAGGCGACACCAGGTCTACCCCTTTAATCGCGAATGCAGGCGGACACCAGGTCTACCCCTTAAGCTGGGAATGCAGGCGGACACCAGGTCTACCCCCTTAATCGCGAATGCCGGCGACACCAGGTCTACCCCCTTTAAGCGCGAATGCCGGCGGACACCAGGTCTACCCCCTTGCTGGAATGCAGGCGACACCAGGTCTACCCCTTTAAGCTGGGAATGCCGGCGGACACCAGGTCTACCCCTTTAAGCGGGAATGCAGGCGGACACCAGGTCTACCCCTTAATCGCGAATGCCGGCGGACACCAGGTCTACCCCTTAAGCTGGAATGCCGATGACACCAGGTCTACCCCCTTAATCGGGAATGCATGACACCAGGTCTACCCCCTTTAACGCGGGAATGCCGGCGACACCAGGTCTACCCCTTAAGCCGGAATGACGGCGACACCAGGTCTACCCCTTAATCGCGAATGCCGGCGGACACCAGGTCTACCCCTTTAAGCTGGAATGCAGGCGGACACCAGGTCTACCCCCTTTAACGCTGGAATGCCGGCGACACCAGGTCTACCCCCTTGCCGGAATGCAGGGCGACACCAGGTCTACCCCTTTAACGCGGGAATGCCGGCGACACCAGGTCTACCCCCTTTAAGCGGGAATGCCGGCGACACCAGGTCTACCCCTTAATCGCGAATGCCGGCGACACCAGGTCTACCCCTTAAGCCGGGAATGCCGGCGACACCAGGTCTACCCCTTAACGCCGGGAATGCAGGCGGACACCAGGTCTACCCCTTAATCGGGAATGCCGGCGACACCAGGTCTACCCCCTTAAGCGGGAATGCAGGCGACACCAGGTCTACCCCCTTTAATCGCGAATGCCGGCGGACACCAGGTCTACCCCCTTAGCGGAATGCCGGCGACACCAGGTCTACCCCTTTAAGCGCGAATGCAGGCGACACCAGGTCTACCCCCTTAGCCGGGAATGCCGGCGGACACCAGGTCTACCCCCTTTAAGCTGGAATGCCGGCGGACACCAGGTCTACCCCTTTAATCGCCGAATGGGCGACACCAGGTCTACCCCCTTTAAGCGGGAATGCCGGCGGACACCAGGTCTACCCCCTTTAATCAGCGAATGCAGGCGGACACCAGGTCTACCCCTTAAGCCGGAATGCCGCATGACACCAGGTCTACCCCTTAAGCTGGAATGCCGGCGACACCAGGTCTACCCCTTTACCCGGGAATGCCGGCGGACACCAGGTCTACCCCTTAAGCCGGAATGACGGGCGACACCAGGTCTACCCCCTTAACGCGGGAATGCAGGCGGACACCAGGTCTACCCCCTTTAATCGCGAATGCCGGCGGACACCAGGTCTACCCCTTAAGCTGGAATGCCGGCGACACCAGGTCTACCCCTTTAATCGCTGAATGCAGGCGGACACCAGGTCTACCCCTTAATCTGTGAATGCCGGCGGACACCAGGTCTACCCCCTTTAAGCGGGAATGCAGGCGACACCAGGTCTACCCCCTTTAAGTCGGGAATGCAGGGCGACACCAGGTCTACCCCTTAAGCTGGAATGCCGATGACACCAGGTCTACCCCCTTTAAGCGCGAATGCCGGGCGACACCAGGTCTACCCCCTTGCCGGAATGGCAGGCGGACACCAGGTCTACCCCTTTAAGCGGAATGCAGGCGACACCAGGTCTACCCCCTTTAATCGCGAATGCCGGGCGACACCAGGTCTACCCCTTTTGCCGGGAATGCCGGCGGACACCAGGTCTACCCCTTTAAGCGGGAATGCCGGCGACACCAGGTCTACCCCTTGCTGGAATGCAGGGCGGACACCAGGTCTACCCCTTAATCGGGAATGCCGGCGGACACCAGGTCTACCCCTTTAGCCGGGAATGCCGGCGACACCAGGTCTACCCCCTTTAATCGCGAATGCCGGCGGACACCAGGTCTACCCCTTAAGCCGGGAATGCCGGGCGACACCAGGTCTACCCCTTAAGCCGGAATGCAGGGCGACACCAGGTCTACCCCTTTAATCGGGAATGCCGGCGACACCAGGTCTACCCCCTTTCAGCTGAAATGCAGGCGACACCAGGTCTACCCCCTTAATCGCTGAATGCAGGCGACACCAGGTCTACCCCTTTAGCCGGGAATGCCGGCGACACCAGGTCTACCCCTTAATCGCGAATGCAGGCGGACACCAGGTCTACCCCCTTTAATCGCGAATGCCGGGCGACACCAGGTCTACCCCTTAAGCTGGAATGCAGGCGACACCAGGTCTACCCCCTTTAATCGCTAATGCCGGGCGACACCAGGTCTACCCCCTTAATCGGGAATGCCGGCGGACACCAGGTCTACCCCTTAAGCGGGAATGCAGGGCGACACCAGGTCTACCCCCTTTAATCGCGAATGCAGTGACACCAGGTCTACCCCTTTAAGCGGGAATGCAGGGCGACACCAGGTCTACCCCTTAATCGGGAATGCATGCGACACCAGGTCTACCCCTTAGCGGGAATGCAGGCGACACCAGGTCTACCCCTTTAAGTCGGGAATGCCGGCGGACACCAGGTCTACCCCTTTAAGCTGGAATGCCGGGCGGACACCAGGTCTACCCCCTTTAAGCGGAATGGCAGGGCGACACCAGGTCTACCCCTTAAGCTGGAATGCCGGGCGACACCAGGTCTACCCCTTAACGCGAATGCAGGCGACACCAGGTCTACCCCCTTTAGCTGGAATGCCGGCGGACACCAGGTCTACCCCCTTTAATCGCGAATGCAGGCGGACACCAGGTCTACCCCTTAAGCGGGAATGCCGGCGGACACCAGGTCTACCCCCTTTAAGTCGGGAATGCCGGCGGACACCAGGTCTACCCCCTTTAATCGCGAATGCAGGCGACACCAGGTCTACCCCCTTAAGCTGGAATGCCGGGCGACACCAGGTCTACCCCCTTTAAGCGGGAATGCCGGCGGACACCAGGTCTACCCCCTTTAAGCTGGAATGCCGGCGACACCAGGTCTACCCCTTAGCCGGGAATGCCGGCGGACACCAGGTCTACCCCTTTAATCGCGAATGTCGGCCGACACCAGGTCTACCCCTTTAATCGGGAAGGCACGGCGGACACCAGGTCTACCCCTTAAGCGGGAATGCCGGCGACACCAGGTCTACCCCCTTTAATCGCGAATGCCGGCGGACACCAGGTCTACCCCTTTAAGCTGGGAATGCAGGCGACACCAGGTCTACCCCCTTAATCGCGAATGCCGGCGACACCAGGTCTACCCCTTAATCGCCGGGAATGCAGGCGACACCAGGTCTACCCCTTTAAGCGGGAATGCCGGCGGACACCAGGTCTACCCCCTTTAAGCAGGAATGCCGGCGACACCAGGTCTACCCCTTTAAGCGCGAATGCAGGCGGACACCAGGTCTACCCCTTAGCGGGAATGCAGGGCGACACCAGGTCTACCCCTTAATCGCCGAATGCCAGGCGACACCAGGTCTACCCCCTTGCTGGAATGCCGGCGGACACCAGGTCTACCCCTTTAAGCGGGAATGCCGGCGGACACCAGGTCTACCCCTTAATCGCGAATGCCGGCGGACACCAGGTCTACCCCCTTAAGCCGGAATGCAGGCGGACACCAGGTCTACCCCTTAGCCGGGAATGCCGGGCGACACCAGGTCTACCCCTTAAGCGGGAATGCAGGCGACACCAGGTCTACCCCCTTAATCGCGAATGCCGGCGACACCAGGTCTACCCCTTAAGCGGAATGCCGGGCGACACCAGGTCTACCCCTTTAACCGGGAATGCGGGCGACACCAGGTCTACCCCCTTAATCGCGAATGCCGGCGGACACCAGGTCTACCCCTTAATAGCGAATGCAGGCGGACACCAGGTCTACCCCTTTAATCAGCGAATGCAGGCGACACCAGGTCTACCCCTTTAGCCGGGAATGCCGGCGACACCAGGTCTACCCCTTAATCAGCGAATGACGGGCGTGACACCAGGTCTACCCCTTAAGCCGGAATGCCGGGCGGACACCAGGTCTACCCCTTTAATCGCGAATGCCGGCGGACACCAGGTCTACCCCTTTAAGCGGGAATGCCGGCGGACACCAGGTCTACCCCTTAAGCCGGGAATGCCATGACACCAGGTCTACCCCCTTAATCGCTTGGAATGCAGGCGACACCAGGTCTACCCCTTAAGTCGCGAATGCCGGCGGACACCAGGTCTACCCCTTTAGCTGGAATGCCGGGCGACACCAGGTCTACCCCTTAATCGCGAATGCAGGCCGACACCAGGTCTACCCCTTTAAGCCGGAAGGCAGGCGACACCAGGTCTACCCCCTTAACGCGGGAATGCAGGCGGACACCAGGTCTACCCCCTTAGCCGGGAATGCCGGCGGACACCAGGTCTACCCCTTTAATCGCGAATGCAGGCGACACCAGGTCTACCCCCTTAAGCTGGAATGCCGGGCGACACCAGGTCTACCCCCTTTAAGCGGGAATGCCGGCGACACCAGGTCTACCCCCTTTAATCGCGAATGCCGGCGACACCAGGTCTACCCCTTAAGCTGGAATGCCGGCGGACACCAGGTCTACCCCTTTAATCGCGAATGCCGGCGGACACCAGGTCTACCCCCTTTAAGCGGGAATGCCGGCGGACACCAGGTCTACCCCTTTAAGCTGGAATGCCGGCGACACCAGGTCTACCCCCTTATCGGGAATGCGGGCGACACCAGGTCTACCCCTTTAATCGGGAATGCCGGCGACACCAGGTCTACCCCCTTTAACGCGGGAATGCAGGCGGACACCAGGTCTACCCCTTTAATCGCGAATGCCGGCGGACACCAGGTCTACCCCTTTAGCTGGGAATGCCGGCGACACCAGGTCTACCCCCTTAATCGCGAATGGCATGACACCAGGTCTACCCCTTGCTGGGAATGCCGGCGGACACCAGGTCTACCCCCTTAAGCTGGAATGCCGGCGACACCAGGTCTACCCCCTTTAATCGCGAATGCCGGCGGACACCAGGTCTACCCCTTAAGCGGGAATGCCGGCGGACACCAGGTCTACCCCCTTAAGCCGGGAATGCCGGGCGACACCAGGTCTACCCCTTTAATCGCGAATGCGCAGGGGACACCAGGTCTACCCCCTTAAGCGGGGAATGCCGGCGGACACCAGGTCTACCCCCTTTAAGCGGGAAGGCCGGCGACACCAGGTCTACCCCTTAACCGCGAATGCCGGCGGACACCAGGTCTACCCCTTAATCGGGAATGCCGGGCGGACACCAGGTCTACCCCCTTTAATCGGGAATGCCGGCGGACACCAGGTCTACCCCTTTAAGCGGGAATGCCGGGCGACACCAGGTCTACCCCCTTTAATCGCGAATGCCGGCGGACACCAGGTCTACCCCTTTAAGCCGGGAATGCCGGGCGGACACCAGGTCTACCCCCTTTAACTGGAATGCCGGGCGACACCAGGTCTACCCCCTTTAATCGCGAATGCCGGCGGACACCAGGTCTACCCCTTTAAGCTGGAATGCCGGGCGACACCAGGTCTACCCCCTTTAACGCTAGAATGCAGGCGACACCAGGTCTACCCCTTTAATCGCGAATGCAGGCGACACCAGGTCTACCCCTTTAAGCTGGGAATGCCGGCGGACACCAGGTCTACCCCTTTAAGCTGGAATGCCGGCGGACACCAGGTCTACCCCCTTTAAGCTGGAATGCCGGGCGACACCAGGTCTACCCCTTAATCGCGAATGCCGGCGACACCAGGTCTACCCCTTAATCGGGAATGCCGGCGGACACCAGGTCTACCCCTTTAAGCGGGAATGCAGGGCGACACCAGGTCTACCCCTTAATCGCGAATGCCGTGACACCAGGTCTACCCCCTTTAAGCTGGGAATGCCGGCGGACACCAGGTCTACCCCCTTTAAGCGGGAATGCCGGGCGGACACCAGGTCTACCCCCTTGGACTGCCAATGCCGGCGACACCAGGTCTACCCCCTTTAATCGGGAATGCCGGCGGACACCAGGTCTACCCCTTTAATCGCGAATGCCGGCGGACACCAGGTCTACCCCTTAAGCTGGAATGCGTGCGACACCAGGTCTACCCCCTTTAAGCGCGAATGCCGGCGGACACCAGGTCTACCCCTTAATCGGGAATGCAGGCGGACACCAGGTCTACCCCTTAAGCGGGAATGCCGGCGGACACCAGGTCTACCCCTTAAGCTGGAATGCAGGCGACACCAGGTCTACCCCTTAATCGCGAATGCCGGGCGACACCAGGTCTACCCCCTTAAGCTGGGGAATGCCGGCGGACACCAGGTCTACCCCCTTAATCGCGAATGCGCATGACACCAGGTCTACCCCTTAGCCGGGAATGCCGGCGGACACCAGGTCTACCCCCTTAAGCTGGGAATGCCGGCGGACACCAGGTCTACCCCCTTAAGCGGGAATGCAGGCGGACACCAGGTCTACCCCTTTAAGCTGGAATGCCGGGCGACACCAGGTCTACCCCTTTAATCGCGAATGCCGGCGGACACCAGGTCTACCCCTTTAAGCGGGAATGCCGGCGACACCAGGTCTACCCCCTTTAATCGCGAATGCAGGGCGACACCAGGTCTACCCCTTTAAGCCGGAATGTCGGCGACACCAGGTCTACCCCCTTTAAGCGGGAATGCAGGGCGACACCAGGTCTACCCCTTAATCGCGAATGCCGGCGACACCAGGTCTACCCCTTGCTGGAATGCAGGCGGACACCAGGTCTACCCCCTTAATCGCGAATGCCGGGCGACACCAGGTCTACCCCTTAAGCGGGAATGCATGACACCAGGTCTACCCCCTTTAATCGCGAATGCCGGCGGACACCAGGTCTACCCCCTTTAAGCGGGAATGCCGGCGGACACCAGGTCTACCCCTTTAAGCGGGAATGCAGGCGACACCAGGTCTACCCCCTTAATCGCGAATGCCGGGCGACACCAGGTCTACCCCCTTTAAGCGGGAATGGCAGTGACACCAGGTCTACCCCTTTAATCGCGAATGCCGGCGGACACCAGGTCTACCCCTTAAGCGGGAATGCCGGCGGACACCAGGTCTACCCCTTTAATCGGGAATGCCGGCGGACACCAGGTCTACCCCTTAATCGCGAATGCCGGCGACACCAGGTCTACCCCCTTTAAGCTGGAATGCCGGCGGACACCAGGTCTACCCCTTAATCGCGAATGCCGGCGGACACCAGGTCTACCCCTTAAGCGGGAATGCCGGCGGACACCAGGTCTACCCCTTTAAGCGGGAATGCCGGCGGACACCAGGTCTACCCCCTTAATCGCGAATGCCGATGACACCAGGTCTACCCCTTAAGCTGGAATGCCGGCGGACACCAGGTCTACCCCCTTAAGCTGGGAATGCCGGCGGACACCAGGTCTACCCCCTTTAAGCTGGAATGCCGGCGGACACCAGGTCTACCCCTTTAATCGCGAATGCCGGGCGGACACCAGGTCTACCCCCTTTAAGCGGGAATGCAGGCGACACCAGGTCTACCCCTTTAATCGCGAATGCCGGCGACACCAGGTCTACCCCTTGCTGGAATGCCGGCGGACACCAGGTCTACCCCTTTAATCGCGAATGCCGGCGGACACCAGGTCTACCCCTTTAAGCTGGAATGCCGGGCGACACCAGGTCTACCCCCTTTAATCGCGAATGCAGGCGGACACCAGGTCTACCCCCTTTAAGCGGGAATGCCGGCGGACACCAGGTCTACCCCTTAATCGCGAATGCCGGCGGACACCAGGTCTACCCCCTTGCTGGAATGCAGGCGACACCAGGTCTACCCCTTTAATCGCGAATGCCGGCGGACACCAGGTCTACCCCCTTAAGCTGGAATGCCGGCGGACACCAGGTCTACCCCCTTAATCGCGAATGCAGGCGACACCAGGTCTACCCCTTTAGCTGGAATGCCGGGCGACACCAGGTCTACCCCTTTAATCGCGAATGCAGGCGACACCAGGTCTACCCCCTTTAAGCGGGAATGCCGGCGACACCAGGTCTACCCCTTTAAGCGGGAATGCAGCGACACCAGGTCTACCCCCTTAATCGCGAATGCCGGCGGACACCAGGTCTACCCCTTAAGCTGGGAATGCAGGGCGACACCAGGTCTACCCCTTTAATCGCGAATGCCGGCGACACCAGGTCTACCCCTTAGCCGGGAATGCAGGCGACACCAGGTCTACCCCCTTTAAGCGGGAATGCCGGCGGACACCAGGTCTACCCCCTTTAAGCGGGAATGCAGGCGACACCAGGTCTACCCCTTTAATCGCGAATGCCGGCGGACACCAGGTCTACCCCCTTTAGCCGGGAATGCCGGCGGACACCAGGTCTACCCCTTAATCGCGAATGCAGGCGACACCAGGTCTACCCCTTAAGCGGGAATGCCGATGACACCAGGTCTACCCCTTAGCTGGAATGCCGGCGACACCAGGTCTACCCCCTTTAATCGCGAATGCCGGCGGACACCAGGTCTACCCCTTTAAGCTGGGAATGCAGGGCGGACACCAGGTCTACCCCTTTAATCGCGAATGCCGGCGGACACCAGGTCTACCCCTTTAAGCGGGAATGCAGGCGACACCAGGTCTACCCCCTTTAATCGGGAATGCCGGCGGACACCAGGTCTACCCCCTTTAATCGGGAATGCCGGCGGACACCAGGTCTACCCCTTAATCGCGAATGCAGGCGGACACCAGGTCTACCCCTTTAATCGCGAATGCCGGCGGACACCAGGTCTACCCCTTAAGCTGGAATGCCGGGCGGACACCAGGTTCTACCCCCTTAATCGCGAATGCAGGGCGACACCAGGTCTACCCCTTTAAGCTGGAATGCCGGCGGACACCAGGTCTACCCCCTTTAAGCTGGAATGCCGGCGACACCAGGTCTACCCCCTTTAATCGCGAATGCCGGCGACACCAGGTCTACCCCCTTTAGCCGGGAATGCCGGCGACACCAGGTCTACCCCCTTTAAGCTGGGAATGCCGGGCGACACCAGGTCTACCCCCTTTAATCGCGAATGCCGGCGACACCAGGTCTACCCCCTTTAAGCGGGAATGCCGGCGGACACCAGGTCTACCCCCTTTAAGCTGGAATGCCGGCGGACACCAGGTCTACCCCTTAATCGCGAATGCAGGCGGACACCAGGTCTACCCCTTTAGCCGGGAATGCCGGCGGACACCAGGTCTACCCCTTTAGCCGGGAATGCCAGGCGACACCAGGTCTACCCCCTTAAGCTGGAATGCAGGCGACACCAGGTCTACCCCTTTAATCGCGAATGCCGGCGGACACCAGGTCTACCCCCTTAAGCGGGAATGCCGGCGGACACCAGGTCTACCCCCTTAATCGCGAATGCAGCGACACCAGGTCTACCCCTTAATCGGGAATGCAGGCGACACCAGGTCTACCCCTTTAAGCGGGAATGCAGGGCGACACCAGGTCTACCCCCTTTAATCGCGAATGCAGGCGACACCAGGTCTACCCCCTTAAGCTGGGAATGCCGGCGGACACCAGGTCTACCCCTTAATCGGGAATGCCGGCGGACACCAGGTCTACCCCTTTAAGCGGGAATGCCGGCGACACCAGGTCTACCCCTTTAATGCGAATGCAGGCGACACCAGGTCTACCCCTTAAGCTGGGAATGCAGGGCGACACCAGGTCTACCCCTTTAATCGCGAATGCAGGCGGACACCAGGTCTACCCCCTTAAGCTGGAATGCAGGGCGGACACCAGGTCTACCCCTTTAAGCGGGAATGCCGGCGGACACCAGGTCTACCCCTTTAAGCGGGAATGCCGGCGGACACCAGGTCTACCCCCTTAATCGCGAATGCAGGCGACACCAGGTCTACCCCTTTAGCTGGAATGCCGGCGGACACCAGGTCTACCCCTTTAAGCGGGAATGCAGGCGGACACCAGGTCTACCCCCTTTAATCGCGAATGCCGGGCGGACACCAGGTCTACCCCTTTAAGCTGGGAATGCAGGCGACACCAGGTCTACCCCTTAAGCGGGAATGCCGGCGGACACCAGGTCTACCCCTTGCTGGAATGCCGGCGGACACCAGGTCTACCCCCTTTAATCGCGAATGCAGGGCGACACCAGGTCTACCCCCTTAATCGCGAATGCAGGCGGACACCAGGTCTACCCCCTTTAATCGCGAATGCCGGCGGACACCAGGTCTACCCCTTTAAGCTGGAATGCCGGGCGACACCAGGTCTACCCCTTAAGCGGGAATGCAGGCGACACCAGGTCTACCCCTTTAAGCTGGAATGCCGGGCGGACACCAGGTCTACCCCTTTAAGCGGGAATGCCGGCGACACCAGGTCTACCCCCTTAATCGCGAATGCCGGCGGACACCAGGTCTACCCCTTTAGCTGGGAATGCCGGCGGACACCAGGTCTACCCCCTTTAATCGCGAATGCAGGCGACACCAGGTCTACCCCCTTTAATCGGGAATGCCGGCGACACCAGGTCTACCCCCTTTAAGCTGGAATGCCGGCGACACCAGGTCTACCCCCTTAATCGCGAATGCCGGCGGACACCAGGTCTACCCCTTAAGCGGGAATGCCGGCGGACACCAGGTCTACCCCTTAATCGCGAATGCCGGCGGACACCAGGTCTACCCCTTTAAGCTGGAATGCCGGGCGACACCAGGTCTACCCCTTAAGCGGGAATGCCGGCGGACACCAGGTCTACCCCTTAATCGGGAATGCCGGCGACACCAGGTCTACCCCTTTAAGCGGGAATGCAGGCGGACACCAGGTCTACCCCCTTTAATCGCGAATGCCGGCGGACACCAGGTCTACCCCTTAAGCTGGAATGCCGGGCGACACCAGGTCTACCCCTTAATCGCGAATGCCGGCGGACACCAGGTCTACCCCCTTTAAGCTGGAATGCCGGCGACACCAGGTCTACCCCCTTTAATCGCGAATGCCGGCGGACACCAGGTCTACCCCTTTAGCCGGGAATGCCGGGCGACACCAGGTCTACCCCTTTAAGCTGGAATGCCGGGCGACACCAGGTCTACCCCCTTTAATCGCGAATGCCGGCGGACACCAGGTCTACCCCTTAAGCTGGAATGCCGGCGGACACCAGGTCTACCCCTTAATCGCGAATGCCGGCGGACACCAGGTCTACCCCTTTAAGCTGGAATGCCGGCGACACCAGGTCTACCCCCTTTAATCGCGAATGCAGCGACACCAGGTCTACCCCTTTAATCGGGAATGCCGGCGACACCAGGTCTACCCCTTTAAGCTGGAATGCCGGCGACACCAGGTCTACCCCTTAATCGCGAATGCCGGCGGACACCAGGTCTACCCCTTTAAGCTGGAATGCCGGCGGACACCAGGTCTACCCCCTTTAATCGGGAATGCAGGCGGACACCAGGTCTACCCCCTTTAATCGCGAATGCCGGCGGACACCAGGTCTACCCCTTAAGCTGGAATGCAGGGCGACACCAGGTCTACCCCTTAAGCGGGAATGCCGGCGGACACCAGGTCTACCCCTTTAAGCTGGAATGCAGGCGACACCAGGTCTACCCCCTTTAATCGGGAATGCCGGGCGACACCAGGTCTACCCCTTTAAGCTGGAATGCAGGCGACACCAGGTCTACCCCTTTAATCGCGAATGCCGGCGGACACCAGGTCTACCCCTTTAGCCGGGAATGCCGGCGGACACCAGGTCTACCCCTTAATCGCGAATGCCGGCGACACCAGGTCTACCCCTTGCTGGAATGCCGGCGGACACCAGGTCTACCCCCTTTAATCGCGAATGCAGGCGGACACCAGGTCTACCCCCTTTAAGCGGGAATGCCGGCGGACACCAGGTCTACCCCTTAAGCGGGAATGCCGGCGGACACCAGGTCTACCCCTTTAAGCTGGAATGCAGGGCGACACCAGGTCTACCCCCTTAATCGCGAATGCCGGGCGGACACCAGGTCTACCCCTTAATCGCGAATGCCGGGCGACACCAGGTCTACCCCTTTAAGCGGGAATGCCGGCGGACACCAGGTCTACCCCCTTTAGCTGGAATGCCGGCGACACCAGGTCTACCCCTTTAATCGGAATGCAGGGCGACACCAGGTCTACCCCCTTAATCGCGAATGCCGGCGGACACCAGGTCTACCCCTTAGCTGGAATGCCGGCGGACACCAGGTCTACCCCCTTTAATCGCGAATGCCGGCGACACCAGGTCTACCCCTTAAGCTGGGAATGCCGGCGGACACCAGGTCTACCCCCTTAATCGCGAATGCCGGCGACACCAGGTCTACCCCTTTAAGCTGGAATGCCATGACACCAGGTCTACCCCTTTAAGCTGGAATGCCGGCGGACACCAGGTCTACCCCCTTTAAGCTGGGAATGCCGGCGGACACCAGGTCTACCCCTTAATCGGGAATGCCGGCGGACACCAGGTCTACCCCTTGCTGGAATGCCGGCGGACACCAGGTCTACCCCCTTAATCGCGAATGCCGGCGACACCAGGTCTACCCCTTTAAGCGGGAATGCGGGCGGACACCAGGTCTACCCCTTGCTGGAATGCCGGGCGACACCAGGTCTACCCCTTTAATCGCGAATGCCGGCGGACACCAGGTCTACCCCTTAAGCGGGAATGCCGGCGGACACCAGGTCTACCCCTTTAATCGGGAATGCCGGCGGACACCAGGTCTACCCCTTAAGCTGGAATGCCGGCGGACACCAGGTCTACCCCCTTAATCGCGAATGCAGGCGGACACCAGGTCTACCCCTTTAATCGGGAATGCCGGCGGACACCAGGTCTACCCCTTTAGCTGGAATGCCGGCGGACACCAGGTCTACCCCTTAAGCTGGAATGCCGGCGGACACCAGGTCTACCCCCTTTAATCGCGAATGCAGGCGGACACCAGGTCTACCCCTTTAAGCTGGAATGCAGGGCGACACCAGGTCTACCCCTTTAAGCTGGAATGCCGGCGGACACCAGGTCTACCCCTTTAATCGCGAATGCAGGGCGACACCAGGTCTACCCCTTGCTGGAATGCCGGCGACACCAGGTCTACCCCTTTAATCGCGAATGCCGGGCGACACCAGGTCTACCCCCTTTAAGCTGGAATGCAGGCGACACCAGGTCTACCCCTTTAAGCGGGAATGCCGGCGGACACCAGGTCTACCCCTTTAAGCTGGAATGCAGGCGACACCAGGTCTACCCCTTAATCGCGAATGCCGGCGGACACCAGGTCTACCCCTTAAGCGGGAATGCCGGCGGACACCAGGTCTACCCCTTAATCGAATGCAGGGCGACACCAGGTCTACCCCCTTTGCTGGAATGCAGGCGACACCAGGTCTACCCCTTAGCCGGGAATGCCGGCGACACCAGGTCTACCCCTTGCTGGGAATGCAGGGCGGACACCAGGTCTACCCCTTAATCGCGAATGCCGGCGGACACCAGGTCTACCCCCTTTAGCTGGAATGCAGGCGACACCAGGTCTACCCCTTTAATCGGGAATGCCGGGCGACACCAGGTCTACCCCCTTAATCGCGAATGCCGGCGGACACCAGGTCTACCCCTTTAGCTGGAATGCCGGCGGACACCAGGTCTACCCCCTTAATCGCGAATGCAGGCGACACCAGGTCTACCCCTTAAGCTGGAATGCAGGGCGACACCAGGTCTACCCCTTTAATCGCGAATGCAGGCGGACACCAGGTCTACCCCCTTAATCGCGAATGCAGGGCGACACCAGGTCTACCCCCTTAAGCTGGAATGCAGGGCGACACCAGGTCTACCCCCTTTAATCGCGAATGCCGGGCGGACACCAGGTCTACCCCCTTGCTGGAATGCCGGCGGACACCAGGTCTACCCCCCTTAATCGGGAATGCAGGCGGACACCAGGTCTACCCCCTTGCTGGGAATGCAGGCGACACCAGGTCTACCCCTTTAATCGCGAATGCAGGCGACACCAGGTCTACCCCTTTAGCCGGGAATGCCGGCGACACCAGGTCTACCCCCTTAATCGGGAATGCCGGCGGACACCAGGTCTACCCCCTTTAGC
This sequence comes from Luscinia megarhynchos, assembly GCA_034336665.1. NCBI lineage: Eukaryota > Metazoa > Chordata > Aves > Passeriformes > Muscicapidae > Luscinia > Luscinia megarhynchos. Next base: position 43,553 of record JAPFBE010000224.1, on the reverse strand, counting down.
CGGGAATGCAGGCGGACACCAGGTCTACCCCCTTTAATCGCGAATGCCGGCGACACCAGGTCTACCCCTTAAGCTGGAATGCCGACGGACACCAGGTCTACCCCCTTAATCGCGAATGCCGGCGGACACCAGGTCTACCCCTTAAGCTGGAATGCCGGCGGACACCAGGTCTACCCCTTAATCGCGAATGCAGGCGGACACCAGGTCTACCCCTTAATCGCGAATGCCGGCGACACCAGGTCTACCCCCTTTAAGCTGGAATGCCGGGCGACACCAGGTCTACCCCTTAATCGCGAATGCCGGCGACACCAGGTCTACCCCTTTAAGCGGGAATGCAGGCGACACCAGGTCTACCCCCTTAATCGCGAATGCCGGGCGACACCAGGTCTACCCCTTGCTGGAATGCAGGGCGACACCAGGTCTACCCCTTAATCGCGAATGCCGGCGACACCAGGTCTACCCCTTGCTGGAATGCCGGCGACACCAGGTCTACCCCCTTTAATCGCGAATGCAGGCGGACACCAGGTCTACCCCTTAAGCGGGAATGCAGGCGACACCAGGTCTACCCCTTTAGCCGGGAATGCCGGCGGACACCAGGTCTACCCCCTTAAGCGGGAATGCCGGGCGGACACCAGGTCTACCCCTTAATCGCGAATGCCGGCGGACACCAGGTCTACCCCTTTAAGCTGGAATGCCGGCGGACACCAGGTCTACCCCTTTAATCGCGAATGCAGGGCGACACCAGGTCTACCCCTTGCTGGAATGCAGGGCGACACCAGGTCTACCCCCTTAAGCGGGAATGCCGGCGACACCAGGTCTACCCCTTTAATCGCGAATGCAGGGCGGACACCAGGTCTACCCCTTTAAGCGGGAATGCCGGCGACACCAGGTCTACCCCCTTTAGCTGGAATGCCGGCGACACCAGGTCTACCCCCTTAAGCGGGAATGCAGGGCGACACCAGGTCTACCCCCTTAATCGGGAATGCCGGGCGACACCAGGTCTACCCCTTGCTGGAATGCCGGGCGGACACCAGGTCTACCCCCTTTAAGCTGGAATGCCGGGCGACACCAGGTCTACCCCCTTTAATCGGGAATGCCGGCGGACACCAGGTCTACCCCCTTAAGCTGGAATGCAGGGCGACACCAGGTCTACCCCCTTTAATCGCGAATGCCGGCGGACACCAGGTCTACCCCCTTTAATCGCGAATGCAGGGCGGACACCAGGTCTACCCCCTTAATCGCGAATGCCGGGCGGACACCAGGTCTACCCCTTAAGCTGGGAATGCCGGCGACACCAGGTCTACCCCCTTTAATCGCGAATGCAGGGCGGACACCAGGTCTACCCCTTAATCGCGAATGCCGGCGACACCAGGTCTACCCCTTTAGCCGGGAATGCCGGCGACACCAGGTCTACCCCTTTAAGCTGGAATGCAGGGCGACACCAGGTCTACCCCTTAATCGCGAATGCCGGCGGACACCAGGTCTACCCCCTTAAGCTGGAATGCCGGCGGACACCAGGTCTACCCCTTAATCGGGAATGCAGGGCGACACCAGGTCTACCCCTTAATCGGGAATGCCGGGCGGACACCAGGTCTACCCCTTGCTGGAATGCCGGCGACACCAGGTCTACCCCTTAATCGGGAATGCAGGCGACACCAGGTCTACCCCCTTAATCGCGAATGCCGGCGGACACCAGGTCTACCCCTTAATCGGGAATGCCGGGCGACACCAGGTCTACCCCTTTAATCGCGAATGCCGGGCTGACACCAGGTCTACCCCCTTGCTGGAATGCAGGCGACACCAGGTCTACCCCCTTTAATCGGGAATGCCGGGCGACACCAGGTCTACCCCTTGCTGGGAATGCCGGCGACACCAGGTCTACCCCTTAATCGCGAATGCAGGCGACACCAGGTCTACCCCTTTAGCTGGAATGCCGGGCGACACCAGGTCTACCCCTTAAGCTGGAATGCCGGGCGACACCAGGTCTACCCCTTTAAGCGGGAATGCCGGGCGACACCAGGTCTACCCCCTTTAATCGCGAATGCAGGCGACACCAGGTCTACCCCTTTAATCGCGAATGCCGGGCGACACCAGGTCTACCCCTTTAATCGCGAATGCCGGCGGACACCAGGTCTACCCCCTTTAATCGCGAATGCCGGCGGACACCAGGTCTACCCCTTTAAGCTGGAATGCCGGCGGACACCAGGTCTACCCCTTAATCGCGAATGCCGGGCGACACCAGGTCTACCCCCTTTAATCGCGAATGCCGGCGGACACCAGGTCTACCCCCTTGCTGGAATGCCGGGCGACACCAGGTCTCACCCCCTTTAATCGCGAATGCCGGGCGACACCAGGTCTACCCCCTTTAAGCGGGAATGCCGGGCGGACACCAGGTCTACCCCTTTAAGCGGGAATGCCGGCGACACCAGGTCTACCCCTTTAATCGCGAATGCCGGCGGACACCAGGTCTACCCCTTAAGCTGGAATGCAGGGCGACACCAGGTCTACCCCTTTAATCGCGAATGCCGGCGGACACCAGGTCTACCCCTTGCTGGGAATGCCGGCGGACACCAGGTCTACCCCCTTTAATCGCGAATGCAGGGCGACACCAGGTCTACCCCTTAAGCTGGAATGCCGGCGACACCAGGTCTACCCCTTAAGCTGGAATGCCGGCGACACCAGGTCTACCCCCTTAATCGCGAATGCAGGGCGACACCAGGTCTACCCCTTAATCGCGAATGCAGGCGACACCAGGTCTACCCCTTTAATCGCGAATGCCGGCGACACCAGGTCTACCCCTTGCTGGAATGCGGGCATGACACCAGGTCTACCCCCTTAAGCGGGAATGCAGGCGACACCAGGTCTACCCCTTTAAGCTGGAATGCCGGCGGACACCAGGTCTACCCCTTAATCGCGAATGCCGGCGGACACCAGGTCTACCCCCTTAAGCGGGAATGCCGGCGGACACCAGGTCTACCCCCTTAATCGCGAATGCCGGCGGACACCAGGTCTACCCCCTTAAGCTGGGAATGCCGGGCGGACACCAGGTCTACCCCCTTTAATCGCGAATGCAGGCGGACACCAGGTCTACCCCTTAATCGGGAATGCCGGGCGGACACCAGGTCTACCCCTTAAGCGGGAATGCAGGCGGACACCAGGTCTACCCCTTAATCGCGAATGCCGGCGGACACCAGGTCTACCCCTTGCTGGAATGCGGGCATGACACCAGGTCTACCCCTTTAATCGCGAATGCCGGGCGACACCAGGTCTACCCCCTTGCTGGAATGCCGGGCGACACCAGGTCTACCCCCTTTAATCGCGAATGCAGGCGACACCAGGTCTACCCCTTTAATCGCGAATGCCGGCGACACCAGGTCTACCCCTTTAGCCGGGAATGCCGGCGGACACCAGGTCTACCCCTTTAATCGGGAATGCCGGCGGACACCAGGTCTACCCCCTTAATCGGGAATGCCGATGACACCAGGTCTACCCCCTTTAAGCGGGAATGCCGGGCGACACCAGGTCTACCCCTTTAAGCTGGGAATGCCGGCGACACCAGGTCTACCCCTTTAATCGCGAATGCAGGGCGACACCAGGTCTACCCCCTTTAAGCTGGAATGCCGGGCGACACCAGGTCTACCCCTTAATCGCGAATGGCATGGACACCAGGTCTACCCCTTTAAGCTGGGAATGCCGGCGGACACCAGGTCTACCCCCTTAATCGCGAATGCCGGCGGACACCAGGTCTACCCCTTAAGCTGGAATGCCGGGCGACACCAGGTCTACCCCTTTAAGCGGGAATGCAGGGCGACACCAGGTCTACCCCCTTTAATCGCGAATGCCATGACACCAGGTCTACCCCCTTGCTGGAATGCCGGCGGACACCAGGTCTACCCCTTAATGCTGGAATGCCGGCGGACACCAGGTCTACCCCTTTAGCTGGAATGCCGGCGGACACCAGGTCTACCCCTTAAGCTGGAATGCAGGGCGACACCAGGTCTACCCCTTTAATCGGAATGCCGGGCGACACCAGGTCTACCCCTTGCTGGAATGCAGGCGACACCAGGTCTACCCCCTTTAATCGCGAATGCCGGCGGACACCAGGTCTACCCCTTGCTGGAATGCAGGCGACACCAGGTCTACCCCTTTAATCGCGAATGCCGGGCGGACACCAGGTCTACCCCTTTAAGCGGGAATGCCGGCGGACACCAGGTCTACCCCCTTTAAGCTGGAATGCCGGGCGACACCAGGTCTACCCCTTTAATCGCGAATGCCGGGCGACACCAGGTCTACCCCTTAAGCGGGAATGCCGGCGGACACCAGGTCTACCCCCTTTAATCGCGAATGCCGGCGACACCAGGTCTACCCCCTTGCTGGAATGCAGGCGGACACCAGGTCTACCCCTTAATCGGGAATGCCGGGCGACACCAGGTCTACCCCTTAAGCTGGAATGCAGGGCGACACCAGGTCTACCCCCTTTAATCGCGAATGCCGGGCGACACCAGGTCTACCCCTTTAGCCGGGAATGCCGGCGACACCAGGTCTACCCCTTGCTGGAATGCGGGCGGACACCAGGTCTACCCCCTTTAATCGCGAATGCCGGGCGGACACCAGGTCTACCCCTTTAGCTGGAATGCAGGGCGACACCAGGTCTACCCCTTTAATCGCGAATGCCGGCGGACACCAGGTCTACCCCCTTTAGCTGGAATGCAGGCGACACCAGGTCTACCCCTTAATCGCGAATGCCGGGCGACACCAGGTCTACCCCCTTGCTGGAATGCAGGGCGACACCAGGTCTACCCCTTTAATCGCGAAAGCAGGCTGACACCAGGTCTACCCCCTTTAGCCGGGAATGCCGGCGGACACCAGGTCTACCCCTTGCTGGAATGCCGGCGGACACCAGGTCTACCCCCTTAAGCTGGAATGCCGGCGGACACCAGGTCTACCCCCTTTAATCGCGAATGCCGGGCGACACCAGGTCTACCCCCTTTAAGCTGGAATGCGGGCATGACACCAGGTCTACCCCCTTTAATCGGGAATGCCGGCGACACCAGGTCTACCCCTTTAGCTGGAATGCAGGGCGACACCAGGTCTACCCCCTTTAATCGCGAATGCCGGCGACACCAGGTCTACCCCCTTAAGCTGGGAATGCAGGGCGACACCAGGTCTACCCCTTGCTGGAATGCCGGGCGACACCAGGTCTACCCCTTTAAGCTGGAATGCAGGCGACACCAGGTCTACCCCCTTAATCGCGAATGCCGGGCGACACCAGGTCTACCCCTTAATCGCGAATGCCGGGCGACACCAGGTCTACCCCCTTGCTGGAATGCCGGCGACACCAGGTCTACCCCCTTTAAGCTGGGAATGCAGGGCGACACCAGGTCTACCCCTTGCTGGAATGCAGGGCGACACCAGGTCTACCCCCTTGCCGGGAATGCCGTGACACCAGGTCTACCCCTTTAAGCTGGAATGCCGGCGGACACCAGGTCTACCCCTTTAATCGCGAATGCCGGCGGACACCAGGTCTACCCCTTGCTGGAATGCCGGCGACACCAGGTCTACCCCTTTAATCGCGAATGCCGGGCGGACACCAGGTCTACCCCCTTTAAGCTGGAATGCCGGGTGACACCAGGTCTACCCCCTTAAGCTGGAATGCCGGGCGACACCAGGTCTACCCCTTTAAGCTGGAATGCCGGGCGACACCAGGTCTACCCCTTAGCCGGGAATGGCATGACACCAGGTCTACCCCTTAATCGCGAATGCCGGGCGGACACCAGGTCTACCCCCTTTAAGCTGGAATGCCGGGCGACACCAGGTCTACCCCCTTTAAGCTGGAATGGCATGACACCAGGTCTACCCCCTTAAGCGCGAATGCCATGACACCAGGTCTCACCCCTTTAAGCTGGAATGCAGGCGGACACCAGGTCTACCCCTTAATCGCGAATGCCGGGCGACACCAGGTCTACCCCCTTGCTGGAATGCCGACGACACCAGGTCTACCCCTTAATCGCGAATGCCGGGCGACACCAGGTCTACCCCTTTGCTGGAATGCAGGGCGACACCAGGTCTACCCCTTTAATCGGGAATGCCGGGCGGACACCAGGTCTACCCCCTTTAATCGCGAATGCCGATGACACCAGGTCTACCCCTTTGCTGGAATGCCGGGCGACACCAGGTCTACCCCTTTAATCGGGAATGCCGGGCGACACCAGGTCTACCCCTTAAGCTGGAATGCAGGCGACACCAGGTCTACCCCTTTAATCGCGAATGCCGGCGACACCAGGTCTACCCCTTGCTGGAATGCCGGCGGACACCAGGTCTACCCCCTTTAATCGCGAATGCCGGCGACACCAGGTCTACCCCTTAAGCTGGAATGCCGGCGACACCAGGTCTACCCCCTTTAATCGCGAATGCCGGCGGACACCAGGTCTACCCCCTTTAAGCGGGAATGCCGGGCGACACCAGGTCTACCCCCTTAAGCTGGAATGCCGGCGGACACCAGGTCTACCCCCTTAATCGCGAATGCAGGCGACACCAGGTCTACCCCTTAAGCTGGAATGCCGGGCGGACACCAGGTCTACCCCTTTAATCGCGAATGCAGGGCGACACCAGGTCTACCCCTTAGCTGGAATGCCGGCGGACACCAGGTCTACCCCTTAATCGCGAATGCCGGGCGACACCAGGTCTACCCCTTGCTGGAATGCCGGGCGACACCAGGTCTACCCCTTTAATCGCGAATGCAGGCGGACACCAGGTCTACCCCTTTAAGCTGGAATGCCATGACACCAGGTCTACCCCCTTAAGCTGGAATGCAGGCGACACCAGGTCTACCCCTTGCTGGAATGCCGGGCGACACCAGGTCTACCCCTTTAATCGGAATGGTATGACACCAGGTCTACCCCCTTAATCGCGAATGCAGGGCGACACCAGGTCTACCCCTTAAGCTGGAATGCCGGGCGACACCAGGTCTACCCCTTTAAGCTGGAATGCCGGCGACACCAGGTCTACCCCTTTAATCGCGAATGCCGGCGGACACCAGGTCTACCCCCTTAAGCTGGAATGCCGATGACACCAGGTCTACCCCTTAAGCCGTGGAATGCAGGCGGACACCAGGTCTACCCCCTTGCTGGAATGCCGGGCGACACCAGGTCTACCCCTTAATCGCGAATGCAGGGCGGACACCAGGTCTACCCCTTTAATCGCGAATGCCGGGCGACACCAGGTCTACCCCCTTGCTGGAATGCCGGGCGACACCAGGTCTACCCCCTTTAATCGCGAATGGCATGGACACCAGGTCTACCCCTTGCTGGAATGCCGGGCGACACCAGGTCTACCCCCTTTAATCGCGAATGCATGCGACACCAGGTCTACCCCTTGCCGGAATGCAGGCGGACACCAGGTCTACCCCCTTGCTGGAATGCCGGGCGACACCAGGTCTACCCCCTTTAATCGGGAATGCCGTGCGACACCAGGTCTACCCCCTTAACTGGAATGCCGGGCGGACACCAGGTCTACCCCTTAATCGCGAATGCGGGCATGACACCAGGTCTACCCCTTAATCGCTGTAATGCAGGCGACACCAGGTCTACCCCCTTAATCGCGAATGCAGGGCGGACACCAGGTCTACCCCTTAAGCTGGGAATGCAGTGGACACCAGGTCTACCCCTTTAAGCTGGAATGCCGGCGGACACCAGGTCTACCCCCTTTAATCGCGAATGCCGGCGACACCAGGTCTACCCCCTTTAAGCTGGAATGCCGGCGGACACCAGGTCTACCCCTTGCTGGAATGCAGGCGGACACCAGGTCTACCCCTTAACGCGAATGCAGGCGGACACCAGGTCTACCCCTTTAGCGGGAATGGCGGCGACACCAGGTCTACCCCCTTAATCGCGAATGCAGGCGACACCAGGTCTACCCCCTTTAATCGCGAATGCAGGCGGACACCAGGTCTACCCCCTTAAGCGGGAATGCAGGGCGACACCAGGTCTACCCCTTAAGCTGGAATGCCGGGCGACACCAGGTCTACCCCTTTAAGCGGGAATGCCGGCGACACCAGGTCTACCCCCTTTAATCGCGAATGCCGGGCGACACCAGGTCTACCCCCTTAAGCTGGAATGCCGGCGACACCAGGTCTACCCCTTTAATCGCGAATGCAGGGCGACACCAGGTCTACCCCTTAGCTGGAATGCCGGCGGACACCAGGTCTCACCCCTTTAAGCTGGAATGCCGGCGGACACCAGGTCTACCCCTTTAATCGCGAATGCAGGGCGACACCAGGTCTACCCCCTTGCTGGAATGCAGGCGACACCAGGTCTACCCCTTGCTGGAATGCCGGCGGACACCAGGTCTACCCCTTTAAGCTGGAATGCAGGCGACACCAGGTCTACCCCCTTAATCGCGAATGCCGGCGGACACCAGGTCTACCCCTTTAGCTGGAATGCATGCGACACCAGGTCTACCCCTTAATCGCGAATGCCGGCGGACACCAGGTCTACCCCTTAAGCTGGAATGTCAGTGACACCAGGTCTACCCCTTTAATCGCGAATGCCGGCGACACCAGGTCTACCCCCTTTAGCTGGAATGCCGGCGGACACCAGGTCTACCCCCTTAATCGCGAATGCAGGCGACACCAGGTCTACCCCTTGCTGGAATGCCGGCGACACCAGGTCTACCCCCTTTAAGCTGGAATGCCGGGCGACACCAGGTCTACCCCCTTTAATCGCGAATGCAGGCGACACCAGGTCTACCCCTTTAAGCTGGAATGCCGGCGACACCAGGTCTACCCCTTTAAGCGGGAATGCCGGCGGACACCAGGTCTACCCCTTTAACTGGAATGCAGGCGACACCAGGTCTACCCCCTTAATCGCTAATGCAGGCGGACACCAGGTCTACCCCCTTTAAGCGGGAATGCCGGCGGACACCAGGTCTACCCCTTAAGCGGGAATGCAGGGCGACACCAGGTCTACCCCTTTAAGTCGGGAATGCCGGGCGACACCAGGTCTACCCCTTTAAGCTGGAATGCAGGGCGGACACCAGGTCTACCCCTTAAGCGGGAATGCCGGGCGACACCAGGTCTACCCCTTAAGCGGGAATGCCGGGCGACACTAGGTCTACCCCTTTAATCGCGAATGCCAGCGACACCAGGTCTACCCCCTTTACCCCATGGAATGCCGGCGGACACCAGGTCTACCCCCTTTAATCGCGAATGCAGGCGGACACCAGGTCTACCCCTTGCTGGAATGCCGGCGACACCAGGTCTACCCCTTTAAGCGGGAATGACGGCGGACACCAGGTCTACCCCTTTAGCCGGGAATGCCGGGCGACACCAGGTCTACCCCCTTTAAGCGGGAATGCCGGCGACACCAGGTCTACCCCTTTAAGCGGGAATGCAGGGCGACACCAGGTCTACCCCTTAAGCGGGAATGCCGGCGGACACCAGGTCTACCCCTTGCTGGAATGCCGGCGGACACCAGGTCTACCCCCTTAACGCGAATGCAGGCGACACCAGGTCTACCCCCTTTAAGCTGGGAATGCCGGCGACACCAGGTCTACCCCTTTAATCGCGAATGCAGGCGACACCAGGTCTACCCCTTTAAGCCGGGAATGCCGGCGGACACCAGGTCTACCCCTTTAACCGGAATGCCGGGCGACACCAGGTCTACCCCTTAAGCGGGAATGCCGGCGACACCAGGTCTACCCCTTGCTGGAATGCAGGGCGACACCAGGTCTACCCCCTTTAATCGCGAATGCCGGGCGACACCAGGTCTACCCCCTTAAGCGGGAATGCAGGCGACACCAGGTCTACCCCTTTAAGCTGGAATGCCGGCGACACCAGGTCTACCCCCTTAGCCGGGAATGCAGGCGGACACCAGGTCTACCCCTTGCTGGAATGCAGGCGACACCAGGTCTACCCCCTTTAATCGCGAATGCCGGGCGGACACCAGGTCTACCCCTTAGCTGGAATGCAGGCGACACCAGGTCTACCCCCTTAATCGCGAATGCCGGCGACACCAGGTCTACCCCTTTAAGCTGGAATGCAGGCGGACACCAGGTCTACCCCTTAAGCGGGAATGCAGGGCGACACCAGGTCTACCCCTTAAGTCGGGAATGCCGGCGGACACCAGGTCTACCCCCTTAAGCGGGAATGCCGGGCGGACACCAGGTCTACCCCCTTTAATCGCGAATGCCGGCGACACCAGGTCTACCCCTTGCTGGAATGCAGGCGACACCAGGTCTACCCCTTTAACGCGAATGCAGGCTGACACCAGGTCTACCCCTTAAGCGGGAATGCCGGCGGACACCAGGTCTACCCCCTTTAATCGCGAATGCCGGCGACACCAGGTCTACCCCTTAATCGCGAATGCCGGCGGACACCAGGTCTACCCCTTAATCGCTGGAATGCAGGGCGACACCAGGTCTACCCCCTTAATCGCGAATGCCGGGCGACACCAGGTCTACCCCTTTGCCGGGAATGCAGGGCGACACCAGGTCTACCCCCTTAAGCGGGAATGCAGGCGACACCAGGTCTACCCCTTAACGCGAATGCCGGCGGACACCAGGTCTACCCCCTTTAATCGCGAATGCCGGTATGACACCAGGTCTACCCCTTTAAGCGGGAATGCCGGCGGACACCAGGTCTACCCCTTAAGCGGGAATGCAGGGCGACACCAGGTCTACCCCTTTAAGCGGGAATGCCGGCGGACACCAGGTCTACCCCCTTAAGCGGGAATGCAGGGCGGACACCAGGTCTACCCCTTAAGCGGGAATGCAGGCGACACCAGGTCTACCCCTTTGCCGGAATGCCGGCGGACACCAGGTCTACCCCTTAAGCGGGAATGCAGGCGACACCAGGTCTACCCCTTAAGCGGGAATGCCGGCGGACACCAGGTCTACCCCCTTTAAGTCGGAATGCCGGCGGACACCAGGTCTACCCCCTTTAAGCTGGAATGCAGGGCGACACCAGGTCTACCCCTTTAAGCGGGAATGCCGGCGGACACCAGGTCTACCCCTTAAGCTGAATGCAGCGACACCAGGTCTACCCCCTTTAACGCGAATGGCATGACACCAGGTCTACCCCTTAAGCGGGAATGCCGGGCGGACACCAGGTCTACCCCTTTAATCGCGAATGCAGGCGACACCAGGTCTACCCCTTAAGCTGGAATGCCGGGCGGACACCAGGTCTACCCCTTTAATCGCTAATGCCGGGCGACACCAGGTCTACCCCTTAATCGCTGAATGCCGGCGGACACCAGGTCTACCCCTTGCTGGAATGCCGGCGACACCAGGTCTACCCCTTTAATCGCGAATGCCGGCGGACACCAGGTCTACCCCTTTAAGCTGGAATGGCCGGCGGACACCAGGTCTACCCCCTTAATCGCGAATGCAGGCGACACCAGGTCTACCCCTTAAGCCGGGAATGCCGGGCGACACCAGGTCTACCCCTTAAGCTGGAATGCCGGCGGACACCAGGTCTACCCCTTAAGCGGGAATGCAGGCGACACCAGGTCTACCCCTTTAATCGCGAATGCCGGGCGACACCAGGTCTACCCCTTGCTGGAATGCCATGACACCAGGTCTACCCCCTTAATCGCGAATGCAGGCGACACCAGGTCTACCCCTTTAAGCTGGAATGCCGGCGGACACCAGGTCTACCCCTTAAGCGGGAATGCAGGCGGACACCAGGTCTACCCCTTAATCGCGAATGCAGGCGACACCAGGTCTACCCCTTAAGCGGGAATGCAGGGCGACACCAGGTCTACCCCTTACCCGGAATGCCGGCGGACACCAGGTCTACCCCCTTAAGCGGGAATGCAGGCGACACCAGGTCTACCCCTTAATCGCGAATGCCGGCGACACCAGGTCTACCCCTTAAGCGGGAATGCCGGCGGACACCAGGTCTACCCCTTTAAGCTGGAATGCAGGCGACACCAGGTCTACCCCTTGCTGGAATGCCGGCGACACCAGGTCTACCCCTTTAATCGCTGAATGCAGGCGACACCAGGTCTACCCCTTAATCGCGAATGCCGGCGACACCAGGTCTACCCCTTAAGCGGGAATGGCCGGCGGACACCAGGTCTACCCCTTAATCGCGAATGCCGTACGGACACCAGGTCTACCCCTTGCTGGAATGCCGGGCGACACCAGGTCTACCCCTTAAGCGGGAATGCCGGCGACACCAGGTCTACCCCTTAACGCGAATGCCGGGCGACACCAGGTCTACCCCTTGCCGGAATGCAGGCGGACACCAGGTCTACCCCTTAAGCCGGAATGCCGGGCGACACCAGGTCTACCCCCTTAATCGCGAATGCCGGGCGACACCAGGTCTACCCCTTTAAGCTGGAATGCCGGGCGGACACCAGGTCTACCCCTTAAGCGGGAATGGCATGGACACCAGGTCTACCCCTTAAGCGGGAATGCAGGGCGACACCAGGTCTACCCCTTAAGCGCGGGAATGCCGGGCGACACCAGGTCTACCCCTTAAGCGGGAATGCAGGCGGACACCAGGTCTACCCCCTTTAATCGCGAATGCCGGGCGACACCAGGTCTACCCCTTTAAGCGGGAATGCCGGGCGGACACCAGGTCTACCCCTTAACGCGGGAATGCCGGCGGACACCAGGTCTACCCCCTTAATCGCGAATGCCGGCGACACCAGGTCTACCCCTTAATCTGGAATGCAGGGCGACACCAGGTCTACCCCTTAATCGCGAATGCCGGGCGACACCAGGTCTACCCCTTGCTGGAATGGTATGGACACCAGGTCTACCCCTTTAAGCGGGAATGCCAGGGCGACACCAGGTCTACCCCCTTTAATCGCGAATGCAGGGCGACACCAGGTCTACCCCTTAAGTCGCGAATGCCAGGGCGACACCAGGTCTACCCCCTTTAAGCTGGAATGCCGGCGGACACCAGGTCTACCCCCTTTAATCGCGAATGCAGGGCGACACCAGGTCTACCCCTTAAGCGGGAATGCCGGGCGGACACCAGGTCTACCCCTTAAGCGGGAATGCCAGGCGGACACCAGGTCTACCCCTTAACGCGAATGCCGGCGGACACCAGGTCTACCCCTTAAGCGGGAATGCAGGCGGACACCAGGTCTACCCCTTAATCGCTGAATGCAGGCGGACACCAGGTCTACCCCTTGCTGGAATGCCGGCGGACACCAGGTCTACCCCTTAATCGCTGAATGGTATGACACCAGGTCTACCCCTTGCTGGAATGCCGGCGGACACCAGGTCTACCCCTTAAGCGGGAATGCCGGCGGACACCAGGTCTACCCCCTTTAAGCGGGAATGGCATGACACCAGGTCTACCCCCTTAATCGCGAATGCCGGCGACACCAGGTCTACCCCTTGAAGCGGGAATGCCGGGCGGACACCAGGTCTACCCCTTAAGCGGGAATGCAGGCGACACCAGGTCTACCCCTTAAGCGGGAATGCCGGCGGACACCAGGTCTACCCCTTAACGCGAATGCATGGACACCAGGTCTACCCCTTAACGCGAATGCCGGCGGACACCAGGTCTACCCCTTAAGCGGGAATGCAGGCGGACACCAGGTCTACCCCTTAACGCGAATGCCGGCGGACACCAGGTCTACCCCTTAAGCGGGAATGCCGGCGACACCAGGTCTACCCCTTTAACGCGAATGCAGGCGACACCAGGTCTACCCCTTTAAGCGGGAATGCCGGTATGACACCAGGTCTACCCCTTGCCGGAATGCCGGGCGGACACCAGGTCTACCCCTTTGCCGGAATGCATGGGCGGACACCAGGTCTACCCCTTAATCAAGCGAATGCCGGGCGGACACCAGGTCTACCCCTTGCCGGAATGCAGGCGGACACCAGGTCTACCCCTTAACGCGAATGCAGGCGGACACCAGGTCTACCCCTTAAGCGGGAATGCCGGCGACACCAGGTCTACCCCTTAAGCGGAATGCCGGGCGGACACCAGGTCTACCCCTTAACGCGAATGCAGGCGGACACCAGGTCTACCCCTTAAGCGGGAATGCCGGGCGACACCAGGTCTACCCCTTAAGCGGGAATGCCGGCGGACACCAGGTCTACCCCTTAAGCGGGAATGCCAGGCGGACACCAGGTCTACCCCTTAACGCGAATGCCGGGCGGACACCAGGTCTACCCCTTAAGCGGGAATGCCGGCGGACACCAGGTCTACCCCTTTAAGTCGGGAATGCGGCGACACCAGGTCTACCCCTTAAGCGGGAATGCCGGGCGGACACCAGGTCTACCCCTTAATCGCTGAATGCAGGCGGACACCAGGTCTACCCCTTAACGCGAATGCCGGGCGGACACCAGGTCTACCCCTTGCTGGAATGCCGGCGGACACCAGGTCTACCCCTTAATCAAGCGAATGGCATGACACCAGGTCTACCCCTTGCCGGAATGCAGGCGGACACCAGGTCTACCCCTTAACGCGAATGCCGGCGGACACCAGGTCTACCCCTTAAGCGGGAATGCAGGCGGACACCAGGTCTACCCCTTAACGCCGGGAATGCCGGGCGACACCAGGTCTACCCCTTAAGCGGGAATGCAGGCGACACCAGGTCTACCCCTTAACGCGAATGCCGGCGACACCAGGTCTACCCCTTTAAGCGGGAATGCCGGGCGGACACCAGGTCTACCCCTTAACGCGAATGGCCGTGACACCAGGTCTACCCCTTAAGCGGGAATGCATGGGCGGACACCAGGTCTACCCCTTAAGCGGGAATGCCGGCGGACACCAGGTCTACCCCTTGCCGGGAATGCCGGGCGACACCAGGTCTACCCCTTGCCGGGAATGCAGGCGACACCAGGTCTACCCCTTAATCAGCGAATGCCGGCGGACACCAGGTCTACCCCTTTAAGCGGGAATGACGGGCGGACACCAGGTCTACCCCTTAACGCGAATGCAGGCGACACCAGGTCTACCCCTTAATCGCTGGAATGCCGGCGGACACCAGGTCTACCCCTTAAGCGGGAATGCCGGCGACACCAGGTCTACCCCTTAATCGCGAATGCAGGCGGACACCAGGTCTACCCCTTGCCGGGAATGCCGGGCGACACCAGGTCTACCCCTTAATCGCCGGAATGCAGGCGGACACCAGGTCTACCCCTTGCCGGAATGCAGGCGGACACCAGGTCTACCCCTTAACGCGAATGCCGGGCGACACCAGGTCTACCCCTTTAAGCGGGAATGCCGGCGACACCAGGTCTACCCCTTTAATCGCTGAATGCCGGGCGGACACCAGGTCTACCCCTTTAATCGCGAATGCCGGCGGACACCAGGTCTACCCCTTGCCGGAATGCCGGGCGGACACCAGGTCTACCCCTTAATCGCGAATGCCAGGCGGACACCAGGTCTACCCCTTAAGCGGGAATGCCAGGCGGACACCAGGTCTACCCCTTGCTGGAATGCCGGGCGGACACCAGGTCTACCCCCTTAATCGCTGAATGCAGGCGGACACCAGGTCTACCCCTTAAGCGGGAATGCCGGCGGACACCAGGTCTACCCCTTAAGCGGGAATGCCGGCGGACACCAGGTCTACCCCCTTAAGCGGGAATGCCGGGCGACACCAGGTCTACCCCTTAAGCGGGAATGCAGGGCGGACACCAGGTCTACCCCCTTAATCGCTGAATGCCGGGCGACACCAGGTCTACCCCTTAACGCGAATGCAGGCGGACACCAGGTCTACCCCTTAACGCGAATGCAGGCGGACACCAGGTCTACCCCTTAAGCGGGAATGCCGGCGGACACCAGGTCTACCCCTTGCCGGAATGCCGGCGACACCAGGTCTACCCCTTAAGCGGGAATGCCGGCGGACACCAGGTCTACCCCTTGCCGGAATGCCGGCGGACACCAGGTCTACCCCTTAACGCGAATGCAGGCGGACACCAGGTCTACCCCTTAAGCGGGAATGCCGGGCGACACCAGGTCTACCCCTTAAGCGGGAATGCAGGCGGACACCAGGTCTACCCCTTGCCGGAATGCCGGCGGACACCAGGTCTACCCCTTGCCGGAATGCCGGCGGACACCAGGTCTACCCCTTAATCGCGAATGGCATGACACCAGGTCTACCCCTTAAGCCGGAATGCAGGCGACACCAGGTCTACCCCTTAAGCGGGAATGCCGGGCGACACCAGGTCTACCCCTTTAACGCGAATGCCGGTATGACACCAGGTCTACCCCTTGCCGGAATGCAGGCGGACACCAGGTCTACCCCTTAAGCGGGAATGCCGGCGACACCAGGTCTACCCCTTAAGCGGGAATGCAGGCGACACCAGGTCTACCCCCTTAACGCGAATGCCGGGCGGACACCAGGTCTACCCCTTAAGCGGGAATGCCGGGCGGACACCAGGTCTACCCCCTTAAGCGGGAATGCCGGCGACACCAGGTCTACCCCTTAAGCGGGAATGCAGGCGACACCAGGTCTACCCCTTAACGCGAATGCCGGGCGGACACCAGGTCTACCCCTTGCCGGAATGCCGGCGGACACCAGGTCTACCCCTTAAGCGGGAATGCAGGCGGACACCAGGTCTACCCCTTAACGCGAATGCAGGCGGACACCAGGTCTACCCCTTGCCGGAATGCGGGCGGACACCAGGTCTACCCCTTAATCAAGCGAATGCCGGCGGACACCAGGTCTACCCCTTGCCGGAATGCAGGCGACACCAGGTCTACCCCTTAATCGCGAATGCCGGGCGGACACCAGGTCTACCCCCTTAAGCGGGAATGCAGGCGACACCAGGTCTACCCCTTAACGCGAATGCAGGCGGACACCAGGTCTACCCCTTGCCGGGAATGCCGGGCGGACACCAGGTCTACCCCTTAAGCCGGGAATGCAGGCGACACCAGGTCTACCCCTTAATCAGCGAATGCAGGCGGACACCAGGTCTACCCCTTAAGCGGGAATGCCGGGCGACACCAGGTCTACCCCTTAATCAGCGAATGCAGGCGACACCAGGTCTACCCCCTTAAGCTGGAATGCAGGCGGACACCAGGTCTACCCCTTAACGCCGGAATGCAGGCGACACCAGGTCTACCCCTTAAGCTGGAATGCCGGGCGACACCAGGTCTACCCCTTAAGCGGGAATGCAGGCGGACACCAGGTCTACCCCTTAATCAAGCGAATGCCGGCGGACACCAGGTCTACCCCTTGCCGGAATGCCGGGCGGACACCAGGTCTACCCCTTAATCGCGAATGCAGGCGGACACCAGGTCTACCCCTTAACGCGAATGCAGGCGACACCAGGTCTACCCCTTTGCCGGAATGCCGGCGACACCAGGTCTACCCCTTTAATCGCGAATGCAGGCGGACACCAGGTCTACCCCTTGCCGGAATGCAGGCGGACACCAGGTCTACCCCTTGCCGGAATGCCGGGCGGACACCAGGTCTACCCCTTAAGCGGGAATGCAGGCGGACACCAGGTCTACCCCTTAAGCGGGAATGCCGGGCGACACCAGGTCTACCCCCTTAAGCGGGAATGCCGGGCGACACCAGGTCTACCCCTTAAGCGGGAATGCAGGCGGACACCAGGTCTACCCCTTAACGCGAATGCCGGCCGGACACCAGGTCTACCCCTTGCCGGAATGCCGGGCGGACACCAGGTCTACCCCTTAAGCGGGAATGCAGGCGGACACCAGGTCTACCCCTTTGCCGGAATGCCGGGCGGACACCAGGTCTACCCCTTAACGCGAATGCAGGCGACACCAGGTCTACCCCTTAACGCGAATGCCGGGCGGACACCAGGTCTACCCCTTGCCGGAATGCAGGCGGACACCAGGTCTACCCCTTAACGCGAATGCCGGGCGGACACCAGGTCTACCCCTTTGCCGGGAATGCAGGCGGACACCAGGTCTACCCCTTAATCGCTGAATGCAGGCGGACACCAGGTCTACCCCCTTAATCGGGAATGCCGGCGGACACCAGGTCTACCCCTTGCTGGACAGCCAGGACACCAGGTCTACCCCGCTGGCTGGGTAGACCTGGTGTCCCTCGGAAGTGCGCTATAAGGTCGTTGTTTTCGGCTGCCTCCGCTGCCTCATCGAGGGAGGCGGCGTGCTCCGCTGCGCCACCCCGGTCACCTAGGCTTCGCTCTCTTGTGCTCGCCGGCCGCCTGGGCCCCGCTTTGTCCGTATTATGGGAGACGAGGTTACGGGCCGCCTCCCCGCAGGCTGTGCGGTGCCTGTGTCCGAGGGCGGAAGGGCGGCCGCTGGGCGGTCGTGGCCGGCTCAGGAACCGCATCAGCCAATGCACGGCAAGGACTCTCCCGGGCTTTGTCCGCATTCCCGCACTCACCCAGTGTACTAGGACAGGTGGAAGCGAGGGCGAAGCTGCTCCCCCGCCCGGCCAGGCGAGGCGGGAGACCCGAGAAGCGAGAGC
Source organism: Luscinia megarhynchos (assembly GCA_034336665.1). Lineage (NCBI taxonomy): Eukaryota > Metazoa > Chordata > Aves > Passeriformes > Muscicapidae > Luscinia > Luscinia megarhynchos. The sequence goes on along the minus strand of JAPFBE010000224.1, from coordinate 25,179 downwards.
TGGCCGCTGAAGCGCTGTCCCGGCCCCGCCCGCTGCTGCCGGCTTCGCGGTGCCGGCGATGCGAAGCTGTGCTCCCCCGCCCAGGCCAGGTGAGGCGGGAGACCCGAGAGAAGCGAGAGTCGGCCGCGAGCGCGGTTCCGGCCCCGCCCGGCTGCTGCCGGTTTCGCTTAAAAGCGGGCGATGCGAAGCTGTGCTCCCCGCCCAGGCCAGGTGAGGCGGGAGACCCGAGAGAAGCGAGAGCCGGCCGCGAGCGCGGTTCCGGCCCGCCCGGCTGCTGCCGGTTTCGCTTAAAAGCGGGCGATGCGAAGCTGTGCTCCCCGCCCAGGCCAGGTGAGGCGGGAGACCCGAGAGAAGCGAGAGCCGGCCGCGAGCGCTGCGTCCCGGCCCCGCCCCGGCTGCTGCCGGCTTCGCTGGGAAAGCGGGCGATGCGAAGCTGTGCTCCCCGCCCAGGCCAGGTGAGGCGGGAGACCCGAGAGAAGCGAGAGCTTGCCGCTGAAGGCATGTCCCGGCCCCGCCCCGCTGCTGCCGGGCTTCGCCGGGAAAGCTGGCGATGCGAAGCTGTGCTCCCCGCCCAGGCCAGGTGAGGCGGGAGACCCCGAGAAGCGAGAGCGGCGCCGCGAGCTGCGGTCCCGCCCCGCCCGGCTGCTGCCGGTTTCGCTAAAAGCGAAGCGATGCGAAGCTGTGCTCCCCCGCCCAGGCCAGGTGAGGCGGGAGACCCGAGAGAAGCGAGAGCTGGCCGCGAGCGCTGTCCCGCCCCGCCCCGGCTGCTGCCGGTTTCGCTAAAAGCAGGGCGATGCGAGTTGTGCTCCCCGCCCAGGCCAGGTGAGGCGGGGAGACCCGAGAGAAGCGAGAGCCGGCCGCTGAAGCTTGTCCCGGCCCCGCCCCGGCTGCTGCCGGCTTCGCTAAAAGCGAAGCGATGCGAAGCTGTGCTCCCCGCCCAGGCCAGGTGAGGCGGGGAGACCCGAGAGAAGCGAGATCCAAGCCGCGAGCGCTGTCCCGGCCCCGCCCGGCTGCTGCCGGTTTCGGGCGAGAAGGGGGAGCCGGGTGCCCGCCGCTTCCTCCCGGGCGACGGTGGCGGGCGAAGCGGGCGGCGCCGTCTTTTTCCCGCCTCGCCTTAAGCCGGGCCGGCCCGCTCTGGCGGGTGCGGGCGCTTCTTCGGCTGCCGGTCCGGTGCGCTTTTTACCGGCAGTCGGGCTGGACGCCGGCCGGGTTGCGTTGAGCCTGCCGAGTGGTAGGTTCCCCGCCCCTTCCCCCGAGAGCTTCCCCCGAGCACGGGCTCGCCGGCCTCGCTCCCCGGCCTCCCCGACCCTTGCCTTGCCCAGAGAGAGCGCCCGCCTGGGAAGGGTTCGCTGGGCGCGGCCGGTGGGGCATCCGCCTCGCCTTCGCCTCGCCTAAGGTGGGGGCTCGGTGACGGAGTCGCCTGCGGAGTTTTTGCCGGCCGGGTTGGCGGCACCCCTTCCCCGGGCCGTGCCTCGTTGAAAGCATGGTTCCCCTTCCTCGCCCTATGCCGGGACTCCGTGAAGGGCGGAGTGTTCATTTTAGCGGTGGCGGCCGTCATGTGGTCGGGCTGCGCCAGAGAGTCGGGCCGGAACGCCGACAGAGAAGCGAGAGAAAAGCCCCCGGCGATGTGGGCGAGGGCGGCGCGCCGCCCCATCTCCTCCCTCGGCTGGTGCGATCCGAGCCACCGCGGGCCGGGCGGCGCGGTGGGTCTGGCCTGCTGCCCCGCTGCGTGGCTGCCCGGGCGGGTTGGGTTGCGAACGGCTCTGCTTTTTCAGGCGTGGCGGAGTGTGGGGGCCGCCCGCCTTTTTCCCCTTCTTTTTTTCTCACGCTGCCTTAAGCCGCTGCACCGGTGAAGCGCGCTGACGACGAAGGGTCGCGGGCCACGGTGAAGCTTAAGGCCCAGAGAGACGCTGTGTGCTGGGCGAGAGACCGAGAGAACGCGGCCGGGCGGGCGGATGGGGTTTTGGGAGTTGAGTTCGAAGTCTCGCCCCCTCCCGTCCCCGGGCGCTGGCTCGAGACCGCCGGGCGGGCGGATGGGGGTTTTAGGGGGAGTTGAGTCTCGAGTCTCGCCCCTCGCCCCTCGGCCCCCGGCCGCAGGCCCGCGGACCCCCGTGGTTAGCACGGGTCGCGGCGACGCTGTAGTGTGTTTTTTGTCTTTTTTCCTCTTTTCGGTTTTCTGTTGTCCCAGGAAGCGTGGCCGCGGGCCTTTGTCTCCGAAAGCCATCGATGAGGTGGTTCCTCGGGTGGCGCCGAAAGGGCCCCTCGGCTGGCCGGGCACCTCTCCCCCGGGCTTTCTCTCTGTCATGGGGGAAGCTCGGCGGTGCCCCGCCTTCTAGCAGGGCGGTTCTCTTTCCGATCGGCCACCCCGGCCGTCGAGGGCGTAGGTGTCGCCCTCCCGCTGTTTTGGGGGGAGGAACGCCTTACCGTCCCGGGCTGTGTGGACGGCCGCGTGGCCCCCGCCAGTCCTCAGGTGTCCTTGGAAAGCGCGCGAGGTGCCGGTGCCGGCTTCGTGCCGAGTATCGCCTGTTGGTGTGCCGGCCGCGAGCAGCTTGGCGGGCGTGTGTGCTCGGAGCTCGGAGCCGAGAGAAAGAGAGAGCGCGGTCCCCCGAGGGAAGACGGAGAGAGAGAAGAGAGAGAAAGGGGGATGAGAACCGATGGGGCACGGACGGGGAAAAGAGCCCGTTCGCTGCCAAGACCGCACCGGGCGCTCTTTGGTCGCCGCCGCTTCGCTGCAGAGCGAGCCGCCCTCGCCTCGGGCCTCGGGTGTCCGGCCGCCTTCTCGCCGGGTCGCTGTCTCCTCTAGCACGTCCGGTGTTTTTCGGGTCGGCCTCGGGGCGGGTCAGCCCCAGCCGAAAGCCCCCCGTCCGGGCGCGCCGCCAGCCGCCGCGGACTGTCGGAACGCGAGGTCGAAGTCTCGGGCGGGCGCGGGCCCCAGAGAGAGCAGAAGCGAGAGAGAGAGAGAAAGAGCGAGAAAGAGAGAAAACGGGAAGGAAGGCGAAAGAAAAAAGGCTCGCGTTGTTGTCCCAAGGAAAGAAGCTGCGAGCGGTCCCGCTCCTTGCCCGCCGGGCGTATGGAAGGGTCGGCCGCCGGGTCGGCCGTGTCGCCGAGGGCGTTTCCGCCTCCCTGCCGCCCGGCGGGTGGGTCGCCCGCTGCGGGCGCCGCTCTCGCCCCCCAGGCGCCGGGTTGCGCGATGTCGCCGGCCGCCGGGCCGCCATGCCGCCTCTCGGCCGGTCGGAGCGCGGACCGAGAGAGAGAGCGAGAGAGAGAGAAGAGAGAGAGAGAGAAGCGGGGCGGCCAGGTTGGTAGGGCGCCGCCGGGCGGGCGGTCCGGGCTCGCTGGCGCCGCTGGCGCCGCCGCTGGGTGTGGCGGCTACCTGGTTGATCCTGCCAGTAGCATATGCTTGTCTCAAAGCTTAAGCCATGCATGTCTAAGTACACACGGGCGTACAGTGAAACTGCGAATGGCTCATTAAATCAGTTATGGTTCCTTTGGTCGCCTCTCCGCCTCCTTGGATAACTGTGGTAATTCTAGAGCTAATACATGCCGACGAGCCGACCTCCGGGGACGCTGCAGATTTATCAGACTAAACCAACCCGGGCCCCGCCCCGCAGCTTTGGTGACTCTAGATAACCTCGAGTCGATCGCACGCCCTCGCCGGGCGGCGACGCACCCATTCGAATGTCTGCCCCATCAACTTTCGATGGTACTGTCTGTGCCTACCATGGTGACCACGGGTGACGGGAATCAGGGTTCGATTCCGAGAGGGAGCCTGAGAAACGGCTACCACATCCAAGGAAGGCAGCAGGCGCCAAGAATTACCCACTCCGACCCGGGAGGTAGTGACGAAAATAACAATACAGGACTCTTCGAGGCCCTGTAATTGGAATGAGCGACTTTAAATCCTTGAGCGAGATCCATTGGAGGGCAAGTCTGGTGCCAGCAGCCGCTGCAATTCCAGCCCCAATAGCGATCTTAAAGTTGCTGCAGTTAAAAGCTCGAAGTTGATCTTGGGATCGAGCTGGCGGTCCGCCGCGAGGCGCAGCCACCGCTTCGTCCCAGCCCCTGCCTCTCGGCCGCCCCTCGATGCTCTTAGCTGAGTAAGTCCCGCAGGGGCCCCAAGCGCTTACTTTGAGAAAATTAGAGTGTTCAGCAGGCCGGCCGCCGCATACTGCAGCTAGGAATAATGGAATAGGACTCCGGTTCTATTTTGTTGGTTTTCGGAAACGGGCCATGATTAAGAGGGACGGCCGGGGCATTCGTATTGTGCCGCTAGAGGTGAAATTTTGGACCGGGCGAAGACGGCCTAGAGCCAAAGCATTTGCCAAGAATGTTTTCATTAATCAAGAACGAAAGTCGGAGGTTCAAGACGATCAGATACCGCCGTAGTTCCCACCATAAACGATGCCGACTGGCTATCCGGGCGGCGTTATTCCCATGACCCCGCCGGGTAGCTCCCCGGAAACCCAAGTCTTTGGGTTCCGGGGAGTATGGTTGCAAAGCTGAAACTTAAAGGAATTGACGGAAGGGCACCACTAGGAGGGAGCCTGCGGCTTAATTTGACTCAACACGGAACCTCACCCCGCCCCGGACACGACAGGATTGACAGATTGAGAGCTCTTCGATTCCTGGGTGGTGGTGCATGGCCGTTCTTAGTTGGTGGAGCGATTTGTCTGGTTAATCTGACAACTAACGAGACTCTGGCATGCTAACTAGTTACGCCGACTCCCCGAGCTAGTCGGCCGCCCAACTTCTTAGAGGGACAAGTGGCGCTCAGCCACCCGAGATTGAGCAATAACAGGTCTGTGATGCCCTTAGATGTCCGGGCCGCACGCCGCTACACTGACTGGCTCAGCTTGTGCCTACCCTCCGCCGGCAGGCGCTGGTAACCCCGCTGAACCCCATTCGTGATGGGGATCGGGATTGCAATTCTTCCCCGTGAACGAGGAATTCCCAGTAAGTGCGGTCATAAGCTCGCTGATTAAGTCCCTGCCCTTTGTACACACCCCCGCCGCTACCACCGATTGATGGTTTAGTGAGGTCTCGGATCGCCCCGGGCGGGTCGGCCACGGCACCTGCCGGAGCTGCCGAGAAGACGGTCGAACTTGACCATCTAGAGGAAGTAAAAGTCGTAACAAGGTTTCCGAGGTGAACCTGGGCGGAAGGATCATTACCGGTGGGGGGCCGTGCCTCGCCGCCGCGCTTCCGCTTTCCGCTCGCGACGCTCGCTGCCCCCTCTCGCTGGAGGGAGGGAGGGGCCGCACGCCTTCCCCGACGCCGCCGCAGCAGCAGCCCCAGAGAGAGAGAAAGCGAGAGAGAGAGAGAGAGCGGAAGGCGCTGCGGCGCAGGCCGCCTCCCGCTGGGGGGAAAGGCGCCGGGCGCTGGGCGAAGCCCGCCGCGCGCAGCGGCGCCCCGCCCCACCGTGCGCGCTGGCGGGCCGACCCCGCTGCTAGACCGCTGCCGCGACCGGGCGCCGCAGGGAAGCGCTGGGCGGGTTGGCCGGGCCGGGCGCCGAGGCCGCTTCTTCCCCCCGCCGCGTCGGTCCGCTGTCGGTCCGCCCCCGCCGGAGGGCGGGGGACGGCCGGCCGGCCTCCGAAGCCTCGCCATCGCTGCCGGGCGCCGCCGAACGCCGGTCGCCGGGCGCCACGCCTCTCGCGACTCGGGCGGGCGTGAGCGAGGTTTCGGGCGGCCGGGCCGCGTCCCCCGCGCTGGCGCCGGGCGGGCGGCCCGAGCCGCGGCGGTCCTCTCGGCGCAGCGCCGGGCTACTGAGGGAAACCCTGGCCCCGAGACGGACGGGCCGCGGGCGGTGGCAGCGGACGCCGGGCGCCGCTCGCCCGCGGACGCCCCCCCGGCGGTGGCAGCGGGAGGCATGCCGGGCGGGCCATGCAGGTCGTTTCCCTCGCCCCCAGGGTCAGGTACTTAGCGCCCGCGCTTCGGGCGGCTCGCCCCATGCCCGCCGGCTTTTTCCCCTCGGCGCCGCCACACGCCGTTGGGGGGCCGGTAGGGAGAGGGAGAGGGCCGCCGGGCCGGGCGGAGGTTTAAAGACTCGGGCGGCTCGGCACGCCGCCGCCGCGGGCGGCGGCGGCGGCCGGCAGCTGGCGTGTGCCGGGCGGCGGCGCGCCGGGCGCCATCCGCGAGGGGGGTAGGGAGCAGCCCGCCCCCGCCGATCCCCCCCCGCTGCGGTGGCGCTCCGCGGCCCGCCGGCCGCGCCCCTCCCTCTCGCTGTCGGTCGGCGCCCCGCGGGCGGGGGCAGCCGTGCCTTTGCCGGGAGGGGCGCCCTGCCCCCCTCTCTGGCGGCCCCGGTCTCGGGCGGGAGAGACCGCTGCAAGCTTAACCGAACTGGGTCCGGCCGCGGGCCGACCCGCCGCCTCGGACATCGGCCTGGCCCGCTGCTGGCGGTGCTCAGCCCCACGTCGTCGCTGGGTGGCGGCCGCCGGGCCCGCCACGCCTTCGCTTCGCCGCCGCCAAGGCGCTTGGCGCTCGGGCGCCGGGCGCTGCCGGGCCGCCGCCGCTTCTTGCCTCGGGACGGCCTTTGTGCCCTGGCGGGCGCCGGCGGCGGCCGCCGTGCCGCCGGCCATCCCTCCTGTCTCGAGCGGCCCTCTCCCCGTGCCGTGCAGTGCCGCGGCCGTGTCGTTGCCGGGCGAGCGCCGGGCGGTCTCCCCTCCGTCGGGCGGAGGCCCGGCGAGCGGGCGACCCTGCAGCCGGTGTGGCGGCGCTGCCGCTGGGTCAGTGTCCCTTTCCCCGGGGGAGAAGGCGCTCGCCGCGGTCGCCCCCGCCCGGCCCCCGCCCGCCGCTTCCCCCCGCTCGCCTTTTCCCCGGCCGCTGCGGGCCGCAGGGTTAAGGCGGCGGGCGGCCGCTGGGGTCGCCCCCGCGCTCGGTCCCCCGAGCGAAGCGAGGGGAGCGGGCGTTGCCCCCCGGCTGAGCGCCGACGCCTGCCGCCTGGCGCGTGCCGGGCGCTAAGGTGCTTCCCCGGGCGGGCGAAGCGGGCGCGGGCGGGCGGGTGGGTCTCGGCCGAGCGGCAGGCTCTCGCACTCAGCGACGCCGCTCGGGTCGCCGGTGGCGCCCCGAGCCCGCGCCGGGCGGGCGGAGCGCTGCCGCTGGCCCGGCCCGGGCGGCGGGGGAGAGCCGGTCCCGCTGCAGGAGGGGTTGCGCCGGGCGGAAGGAGGGCGGTCGCCGGCCGGCGTTCCCGCTGGGCGCCCCGTAAGGCCGCTGGGAAGCAGGCCGCCGCGCTGGCGCTGGGCGCGGCCCTGGGCGGCGCTGCAGTCCGCCGATCGGCCGAGGCGAAGGCGCTGAAGCGTGAGCGGGGTCGGGCGGCGGCGTCGCCGCTTCCCGGCCGCTGGCGGGCGGCTTCGGGTCCCGTGAGCGTAGGTCGGGCGGGCCGCCGTCCCCGCGGCGGGGCGGTGCGGTGCGGTCCGTCCGCGTTGGCCGCTAAGGCGCCAGCCTCTGCGGCAGAGGCCGGGCCGAGCCCGGGCGCCTGGGCCGCCTCCGGCGAGCTAAGGGTCTTTGCCGGGAGTGGCGCTCTCCCCCCTGGCGCTGGGGGGAGGCGGTCGGGGCGCGGGCCCCCCGCCGCTGGGGGCCGGCCTTGGGAGCGAAGGTGGGCTTTTTCCCTCCTGTCTCTCCTCCGCTTGGAATTGACGCCTGTGTGCTCGTGACGGTCGAAAGCTATGGGGGCCGCCGCTGGGCGCTGGGCGTGTCCCGCCCCTCCGCCGCCTCGCCGGAGTCGGGTGCCGAAAGCCAGACAACTCTTAGCGGTGGATCACCGCTCGTAAGCGTCGATGAAGAACGCAGCTAGCTGCGAGAATTAATGTGAATTGCAGGACACATTGATCATCGACACTTCGAACGACTTGCGCCCCCGGGTTCTCCCGGGCTACGCTTCGTCTGAGCCGCCGCTTGACGATCAATCGCCGTCCTGGGGGGCCCTCCCCGGGCGGCGCTGCTGGGTGGCCTCGCAGGTCCGGCCGGCCGCGGGCGAGAGGCGACGGCCGCCGCCCCCGCCGCCGCGAAGGGCCTTCGCCCCCTTAAAGGCAGACTCGGGAGCGCCTGCAGCTCCCTCGGCCTCCCGAACGAGCCGCTGGGGCGGAGCTCGCCCTGCCGCTGAAGCCGCGCGCCAGCGGCGCGGGCGGGCGGCCGGGTAAGAGCGAGAGAGAGAGAGAGAGAGAGAGAGACGGCGTCGGAGACGCCGCGCGTGCGAAAGCAGCGAGAGGGCGAGAGGGCGAGAGGGAGGCGAGGCGCTGGCCTCGCCCTCGGGCTCCACCCCGCGCGGGCGGTTGTTCGCGGTGGGTACCGCGGCGGTACTGCGTTGCCGCTGTCGCTACGGGCCGGGCGCTGAAGCGCCGGGACGGGGCGCAACCCCGCCCTCGTTGTCCCGAGCGCCCCTCCCTCCTCCTCCTCGCTCGCCGCCGTCCCGGGTCGGTTCCCCTCGGTCAGGGCCGCTCTGCCGCGATGCCTGTTTCGGCTCTCGCCTCCGGGCTGGGGAGTCTCCGTGTCCGCGGTCTTCTCCGTCCCCTCCGCTACGCTTCCCGGCCTCCGCCTCCGCTTGTCTCCCTCCTCTGGTGGCGCTGGCTTCAGGGTTTCGCTGAAGGAGGAGGAGGGGCATTGAAAGGGAGAGGGGGAGGAAGGGACGCGGCGCTGCACGAAAGCTGCAAGGCCCGTCCGTCGGGCCGGCCGCCTGCTGGGGCGGCGGCGGCGGCGCTGGCGTAGCCGCAGCAGCTTCTGGGCTTGCGACCTCAGATCAGACGCGGGCGACCCGCTGAATTTAAGCATATTAGTCAGCGGAGGAAAAGAAACTAACGAGGATTCCCCTCAGTAACGGGCGAGCTTAAGAGGGAAAGCCCAGCGCTGAATCCTCGCCCCCGCGGTGGGGCGCGGGACATGTGGCGCATAGAAGCCCCCCATCCCCGGGCGGCGCCTCGGGGGACCCAAGTCCTTGTGATCGAGGGCCGCAGCCCGCGGACGGTGTGAGGTCGGTAGCGCCCCGGCGCGCCGGGCCCGGGGCTTCTGGGAGTCGGGTTGCTTGGGAATGCAGCCCAAAGCGGGTGGTAAACTCCATCTAAGGCTAAATACCGCACGAGACCGACAGCCAACAAGCACCGTGAAGGGAAAGTTGAAAAGAACTTTGAAGAGAGAGTTCAAGAGGGCGAAACCGTTAAGAGGTAAACGGTGGGGCCCGCGAGTCCTCCTCGGGAGGATTCAACCCGGCGAAGTCAGCGGGTCGGCCGGGCGCTGGTCGTGGCGGATCCTCGCCCCGCCTCCCCTCCGTCCCCTCGGGCGCCCTGACTCGCGGGGCGGGCTGGGGGCGGGCCGGCGCGGGGACCGCCGCCCTGCCGGGCAGTCGGCCCCTGGCCGGGCGCATTTCTCCGCTGGCGGCGCGCCGCGACCGGCCCGGGTCGGTTGGGGTGGCCTCCGGCGGGTAGGTGGCTCGGCGCCGCCACCGCTGCCGAAGCGAAGATGAAGCGGCGGCCGGGTGTTAGAGCCCCCCGGGCAGCAGGTCTCGCCGAATCCCGGGCCGAGGGAGAGGACCGCCGCCGCGCTCTCCTCCCCCCCCCGTGGGCGGGCGCCGTGACGGGGGACGCCGCGCTTGACCCTCTTCTCGGGGGCGGTAGGCGCCCCCGCAGCGCCGGGCGTTCGGCGCTGGGGTGCGGGGTCGGGCTCGCCGGCCCCTCGGGCGCCGCTGTCAACCGGGGCGGACTGTCCTCAGTGCGCCTCGACCGCGGGCGCCGCTGGCCGGGCCGATTCGGGCCGCGCCTGCGAGGGGCTTCGGGGTCCGCGGGCGATGTCGGCTACCCAACCGGACCCGTCTTGGAAACACGGACCAAGGAGTCTAACACGTGCGCGAAGCCAGGGGCCCGTGGCGGAAAGCCCGCGGGCGCAATGAAGGTGGAGGGTCGGGCGTCCGGCCGGCCGAGGTGGGGATCCCGGGCGCTGGCCGCCTGGCGCACTCACCGCCCGTCTCGCCTGCCGCCTCTCGTCCGCTGGGGGGCCGGGAGGTGGAGCGGAGCGCACGCCGCTAGGACCCCAAAGATGGTGAACTATGCCTGGCAGGGCGAAGCCAGAGGAAACTCTGGTGGAGGTCCGTGAGCGTCCTGACGCGTAAATCGGGTCGTCCGACCCGGGTCTAGGGGCGAAGACTAATCGAACCATCTAGTAGCTGGTTCCCTCCCAAGTTTCCCTCAGGATAGCTGGCGCCGGCAATGGGCAGTTTTACCCGTAAAGCTTAATGATTAGAGGTCTTGGGGCCGAAACGATCTCAACCTATTCTCAAACTTTCAATGGTGGTGGGGCCGCTCGCTGGCTGCTGGAGCCGCTTCTGGAATGCGAAAGTGCCCAGTGGGCCACTTTTGGTAAGCAGAACTGGCGCTGCGGGATGAACCGAACGCCGGGTTAAGGCGCCCGACGGGCGACGCCATCAGAGCCCAGAAAAGGTGTTGGTTGATCTAGACAGCAGGACGGTGGCCATGGAAGTCGGAATCCGCTTAAGGAGTGTGTAACAACTCACCCGGCCGTAATCAACTAGCCCTGAAAATGGATGGCGCTGGAGCCGCCGGGCCCATACCCGGCCGTCGGGCGGTAGTGCGAAGATTCGCGGGGCTAGGCCGCGACGTAGTAGGAGGGCCGCCGCGGTGAGCCTGAAGCCTGGGGGCGCGGGCCCGGTGGAGCCGCCGCAGGTGCAGATCTTGGTGGTAGTAGCAAATATTCAAACGAGAGCTTTGAAGGCCGGCGGAGCAGGGTTCCATGTGAACAGCAGTTGAACATGGGTCAGTCGGTCCTAAGCGATAGGCGAGCCGTCTGGCGGGGCGGGCGATGGCCTCCGCTGCCCTGAGCCGACCGGAAGGGGAGTCGGGTTCAGATCCCCGAATCCGAGTAGCGGAGACGGGCGCCGCGAGGTTTCCAGCGCGGTGACGCAACCTATCCCGGAGAAGCCGGGCGGGAGCCCCGGGGAGAGTTCTCTTTTCTTTGTGAAGGGCCGGGCGCTCTGGAATGGGTTCGCCTGAGAGGGGGCCCGCCTTGAAAGCGCCGCGTTCCGGGCGGGCGTCCGTGAGCTCTCGCTGGCCCGTGAAAACTGGGGGAGAGGGTGTAAGTCTCGCGCCGGGCCGCACTCCATATCCGCAGCAGGTCTCCAAGGTGAACAGCCTCTGGCATGTTGGAACAATGTAGGTAAGGGAAGTCGGCAAGCCGGATCCGTAACTTCGGGATAAGGATTGGCTCTAAGGGCTGGGTCGGTCGGGCTGGGGCGCTGCTGGCTAGCGCGCCGCGGCTGGACGAGGCGCCGCTGCTGGTGGAGGGCGCCCGCTGGCGGGCGAAGGTACAGCGCGGGCGGGCGACTCTGACGCTGCCGCTGGCCCTTCCCGTGGATCGCCTCTAGCTGCGGCGGGCGCCGCCGCCCCTCCTCCGCCTTCGCCCCCCCGCCCCCGCCTTTTGCCGCGTCTCGCCCGCCTTGGCGGCGGCGGGCGGGCGGTCGCCGCCGTGGTCGTCGTCGTCGCCGGGCGGCCGCTTCCTCGGCGGCCGCTGCCGGGTTGGCGCTGGCGCTGGCGGCGCTGCCGGCGCCGCGCTCGGGCGGCCGGGCGCCGGGCGGTCGGCTGCGCGGGGCGGGTCCCCGGGGGTCCCTCGGGCCGGCGCCTCTCTCGCCGGGCGCCTAGCAGCCGGGTTTAGAACTGGTGCGACCAGGGGAATCCGACTGTTTAATTAAAACAAAGCATCGCTGAAGGCCCGAGGCGTGTGTTGACGCAATGTGATTTCTGCCCAGTGCTCTGAATGTCAAAGTGAAGAAATTCAATGAAGCGCGGGTAAACGGCGGGAGTAACTATGACTCTTTTAACAGAGTATAGTTACAACCTGGGCACCGCCGCAGAGATCGCACCTCCTCGTGGTCCCGCTGGTAACCCTTCTCAGGGTGACAAAGTCGATCGCTGCCCCAGGACGGAGTCGTTGGGACTCGCCACCCCAACGAACTCCTTGCAAAAAGTCGGTGAAACAAATTTTCGGTAAAGCCGCTATGTGCTCGCTGTTCAAAACCCGGCCCCCGGTTTCAGAGGGGCAATGTCTCCGTAAGTGGGCTGACCACCCGCTGTCGTCCCATCCCGATGGGAAATTCTGGCTGTGACTTGGGGGGTCTGGTTTAGAGCGCCGGTACGCCTGTCCAGGGTATCGGTGGGCTCCCAGACCTCCCCCAGCGACTGGGTAGACCTGGTGTCCTGGAATCTTAATTTTTTACCAGGCCCAAGTCCAAATCCCAGGGGGTCGACCTGGTGTCTTTACACGGGTAGACCTGGTGTCTAAAAAATCTTGACCAGGTAGACCTGGCCGCCCAAATGTAACATCCAAATTGTCCCCCGATTCGGCAGAGAATGAATTGGTTTTGGTGGCTAACTTAGAGTTCTATAGGTCGGATTTGCATGTGCACGAGGGTGTTCATTTTTCTGCTAACCGGGAGGGATTGAGCGGGCTGCCTGAGGTGTATGAACAGCTAACACCACAACCGGAAGCCGCTGGAGATAGCTTACACGCTAGCCTCCGCAAGACGCTAAACTGTTTGTGCTTGAGCAAAGGTGCAGCGAGGAGAAAGAGAGCGGGACGCTGCCAGAAACATCGGCCCGACGCCTCGGGAAGCCCGGGGAGCAGACACCCGAGGAGACGGTGACGGTGACTGTTCCCACAAAAATCCACCTTGTCCTTGCTGTGGTACTCCGGTCAATTCCGTGCTGGCCCTAATCGAACATCTAAAGGGGTCGCACGGGAAAAAAGAGGCTTTGCTTTCGTGTGTTAAATGTGGAAAGGAAGGTACTAACTATCACAGTGTTGTTTGTCACTTTGCCAAATGCAGGGGCTTAGAGACCGCTGCTCCAGCTGGGGAGTGGATCTGTGAGGTATGCGGCAGAGATTTCCAAACCAAAAATCGGCCTGGGACAACATAAAAGACACGCTACACCGCCGGTTAGGAACCAAGAAAGGATCGCTGCTTCCCAACTGAAAGAAACATCTAACAGAGGAGCTCACAAAAGATGCTGGACAAAGGAGGAGGAAGAAATGCTGATAAAGTTAGAGGCGCAGTTCGAGGGTGAGAAAACATCAATAAACTCATCGCGAGCACATTACAACCAAAACGGCTAAACAGATAAGCGACAAAAGGAGATTGCTGCCCAGGAAGCCAGTTAAGGACCTTGAGGAGGAACCTGCTGTGAGTACTCGCACCAGGAGAGCAGCTGCGCGTCTAAGAAAGGAACCTGAAGCGAGTCATCAAGGTCAGGCTGCAGCCGAGAACAATGGACCTGAGAGGAGCCGCCTCCAGGGAAGCCAGCTGCCGGAAAGAAAACAATGGAGGTGTTAAGTGCCCGCCCTGATAAGGGTAACGGCCGGAGGGGAGCCATCGAGCGGCAGAGGGAGGGGCAACTGCAAGCCCATTATCACCGGACACTCGGGGAGAGGCTATCAGCTGGGGTAATTAACACCCGCCCGCGGGCATTCGAGCAGTTAATTGAAGGCCAGGAAATGCAAGCAACGGTCAACCAAGCGGGCGCAGGACTGCTTCGGATGCCTGGAATCGATAAGCCAGATAAGAACGGGCGACCCGAGATAAGAACAACAAAGGGGCCCGGGAGAAGCAAACCAAAGAGACCTTTTCAGAAGTGGATGAAGGCCAGAGCAATTAAGAAGGGTGACTACCTTCGCCTTCCAGCCGCATTGGTTCCATCCTCGATAGGGGGAAACTTGCTAAAATTATTTTGGACGCATGTCGTAGACTTTGTCCCGCGATATTGCACCCGTGAAATTTATTCGGTCTTTAAAGAAAGATGGGAAACACCTGGTAACTTTAATAGCCTTGGGGACTTCCAAATTAACGGAAAGCCGACAATAGCGCTTTCAGAGACTTAATTACGCCAAAGAAATTGAGAAAAATGTGCAGGAAATGAGTAAGGGCTCGCTCCCGGTCCAGACGGAATTACTCTTTGGGGACATCAAGAAGATGGATCCCGAGTATTCCAGGACTGGGCGGAGATCTTCAACCTGTGGTTAACATCTGGTAAAAATCCCGACATGGTGAGGGGATGCAGGACTGTTTTGATTCCTAAAGTCGACAGAGCCGAACGCTTGAAGGACGCTAACAACTGGAGACCCATCACGATCGGGTTCCATCTTGCTGAGACTGTTCTCCAGGATTATAACAGCTAGGCTGAGCAAAGCCTGCCCCCTCAACCCAAGGCAAAGAGGATTCATCAGAGCGGCGGGATGCTCTGAAAACCTGAAACTCCTGCAATCTATAATGCGATCTGCCAAAAAAGAACACAGACCACTGGGTGTAGTATTCGTGGACATTGCCAAGGCTTTTGACACCATAAGCCACCAGCACATCATACACGCTTTGCAGCAGAGAGAAGTGGATCCCCACATCATCGGTCTGGTGAGAGATATGTACAAAGACACCAGTACTTATATCACCGCGGAAGAAAAACACACGCACAGATGAAATCCATTTCCGGTTGGAGTAAAACAGGGTGACCCGATGTCACCCCTTTATTTAATCTGGCTATGGACCCCTGTTGTGCAAGCTGGAAGAAAGTGGCAAAGGGTACCACCAGGGCCGGAGCAGCATCACGGGCGATGGCATTTGGCGGATGATCTGGTCCTTTGAGCGAATTCTGGGAAAAATATGAATACGAACATCAAGATATTAGAGACCTTTGCAATCTCACCGGTCTCAAAACGCAGGGAGTAAAGTGCCACGGCTACTACATCAAGCCGACTAAGGACTCTTACACCGTCAACGACTGCGCTATGCGGGACCATCAACGGCACACCCCTGAACATGATTGACCCCGGGCGAAACTGGAGAAATACCTCGGCTTGCAGATTGACCCCTGGACTGGGATAGCAAAATCCAATCTCTCCACAAAACTGGAATACTGGCTTCAGAGAATTGATCAAGCTCCACTTAAACCTCTGCAGAAAATTGATATCCCTCAAAACATACACCATCCCTCGACTGGACATACCTGGCTGACCATTCAGACCTGAAAGCCGGGTTTCTGGAAAACCTCGATCAAAAAAATCCGAACAACGGTCAAGGACTGGTTGCACTTACCTTCGTGCACGCATGTATGCCATCCTGTACTCGGAGCACTAAGGACGGTGGTTTAGGCATCATCAAATTGGCGGGTCTGATCCCCAGCGGCAGGCCCGGAGAC
>JAPFBE010000224.1:0-5000 GCA_034336665.1 Luscinia megarhynchos | reverse complement strand
CGGACACCAGGTCTACCCCTTGCTGAATGCAGGGCGACACCAGGTCTACCCCTTTAAGTCGGAATGCAGGGCGACACCAGGTCTACCCCTTTAATCGCGAATGCAGGCGGACACCAGGTCTACCCCTTAAGCCGGAATGCCGGGCGGACACCAGGTCTACCCCTTAACGCCGGAATGCCGGGCGGACACCAGGTCTACCCCTTGCCGGAATGCAGGCGACACCAGGTCTACCCCTTAATCGCCGAATGCCGGGCGACACCAGGTCTACCCCTTGCCGGAATGCAGGCGGACACCAGGTCTACCCCTTAACGCGAATGCAGGCGACACCAGGTCTACCCCCTTAAGCGGGAATGCAGGCGGACACCAGGTCTACCCCTTAACGCGAATGCCGGCGGACACCAGGTCTACCCCTTAATCGCGAATGCCGGCGACACCAGGTCTACCCCTTGCCGGAATGCCGGGCGGACACCAGGTCTACCCCTTAATCGCCGGAATGCCGGCGGACACCAGGTCTACCCCCTTAAGCGGGAATGCATGGACACCAGGTCTACCCCTTAAGCGGGAATGCCGGCGGACACCAGGTCTACCCCTTAATCAAGCGAATGCAGGGCGACACCAGGTCTACCCCTTAAGCCGGAATGGCATGGACACCAGGTCTACCCCTTAAGCGGGAATGCCGGGCGACACCAGGTCTACCCCTTAATCAGCGAATGGCATGACACCAGGTCTACCCCTTGCCGGGAATGCCGGCGGACACCAGGTCTACCCCTTGCCGGAATGCCGGGCGACACCAGGTCTACCCCTTAACGCGAATGCAGGCGACACCAGGTCTACCCCTTAAGCCGGAATGCAGGCGGACACCAGGTCTACCCCTTAAGCGGGAATGCCGGGCGGACACCAGGTCTACCCCTTAATCGCGAATGCAGGCGGACACCAGGTCTACCCCTTAAGCCGGGAATGCCGGGCGGACACCAGGTCTACCCCTTAAGCTGGAATGCCGGGCGACACCAGGTCTACCCCTTAATCGCCGGAATGGTATGACACCAGGTCTACCCCTTAAGCGGGAATGCCGGCGGACACCAGGTCTACCCCTTAAGCGGGAATGCAGGGCGGACACCAGGTCTACCCCTTAACGCGAATGCCAGGCGACACCAGGTCTACCCCTTGCCGGAATGCCGGGCGACACCAGGTCTACCCCTTTACCCGGGAATGCATGACACCAGGTCTACCCCTTAAGCGGGAATGCCGGGCGGACACCAGGTCTACCCCTTAACGCGAATGCATGGGCGGACACCAGGTCTACCCCTTAAGCGGGAATGCCGGCGGACACCAGGTCTACCCCTTGCTGGAATGCAGGGCGACACCAGGTCTACCCCTTAATCGCGAATGCAGGCGACACCAGGTCTACCCCTTTGCCGGAATGCAGGCGGACACCAGGTCTACCCCTTAAGCCGGAATGCCGGCGACACCAGGTCTACCCCTTGCTGGAATGCAGGCGGACACCAGGTCTACCCCTTAATCGCGAATGCCGGCGGACACCAGGTCTACCCCTTAAGCGGAATGCCGTATGACACCAGGTCTACCCCTTTGCCGGAATGCAGGGCGGACACCAGGTCTACCCCCTTGCTGGAATGCCGGGCGGACACCAGGTCTACCCCTTAAGCGGGAATGCAGGCGGACACCAGGTCTACCCCTTAAGCGGGAATGCCGGCGACACCAGGTCTACCCCCTTAAGCTGGAATGCCGGGCGACACCAGGTCTACCCCTTTAATCGCGAATGCCGGGCGACACCAGGTCTACCCCTTGCCGGAATGCCGGGCGACACCAGGTCTACCCCTTAACGCGGGAATGCAGTATGACACCAGGTCTACCCCTTGCTGGAATGCCGGCGGACACCAGGTCTACCCCTTGCCGGAATGCCGGCGGACACCAGGTCTACCCCTTTAAGCGGGAATGCCGGTATGACACCAGGTCTACCCCTTGCCGGAATGGTATGACACCAGGTCTACCCCTTAACGCGAATGCAGGCGACACCAGGTCTACCCCTTAAGCGGGAATGCCGCGGACACCAGGTCTACCCCTTAACGCGAATGCAGGCGGACACCAGGTCTACCCCTTAAGCGGGAATGCCGGCGGACACCAGGTCTACCCCTTAAGCGGAATGCCGGCGGACACCAGGTCTACCCCTTAAGCGGGAATGCCGGCGGACACCAGGTCTACCCCTTAAGCGGGAATGCCGGCGACACCAGGTCTACCCCTTAACGCGGGAATGCAGGCGGACACCAGGTCTACCCCTTAAGCGGAATGCAGGCGACACCAGGTCTACCCCTTAAGCGGGAATGCCGGGCGGACACTCAGGTCTACCCCTTGCTGTGGAATGCCGGCGACACCAGGTCTACCCCTTAAGCGGGAATGCAGGGCGACACCAGGTCTACCCCTTTAAGCGGAATGCCGGCGGACACCAGGTCTACCCCTTAAGCGGGAATGCAGGCGACACCAGGTCTACCCCTTAACGCGAATGCACGGCGACACCAGGTCTACCCCTTTAAGCGGGAATGCCGCGACACCAGGTCTACCCCTTTAATCGCTGAATGCAGGCGACACCAGGTCTACCCCTTAACGCGAATGCCGGCGGACACCAGGTCTACCCCTTAAGCGGGAATGCCGGCGGACACCAGGTCTACCCCTTAATCGCGAATGGCATGACACCAGGTCTACCCCTTGCCGGAATGCAGGCGGACACCAGGTCTACCCCTTAAGCGCGGAATGCAGGGCGACACCAGGTCTACCCCTTAAGCGGAATGCAGGCGGACACCAGGTCTACCCCCTTAAGCGGGAATGCCAGGCGGACACCAGGTCTACCCCTTAAGCGGGAATGCCGGGCGACACCAGGTCTACCCCTTGCCGGAATGCAGGCGACACCAGGTCTACCCCCTTAAGCGGGAATGCAGGCCGTGACACCAGGTCTACCCCTTGCCGGAATGCCGGCGACACCAGGTCTACCCCTTAATCGCTGGAATGCCAGGCGGACACCAGGTCTACCCCCTTAAGCGGGAATGGTATGACACCAGGTCTACCCCTTAAGCGGGAATGCAGGTCGACACCAGGTCTACCCCTTGCTGGAATGCCGGGCGACACCAGGTCTACCCCTTTAATCGCCGAATGCAGGCGACACCAGGTCTACCCCTTAAGCGGGAATGCCGGGCGACACCAGGTCTACCCCCTTTAATCGCTGAATGCCGGGCGACACCAGGTCTACCCCTTAAGCCGGGAATGCAGGCGACACCAGGTCTACCCCCTTTAACGCGAATGCCGGCGGACACCAGGTCTACCCCCTTAAGCGGGAATGCCGGGCGACACCAGGTCTACCCCTTGCCGGAATGCAGGCGACACCAGGTCTACCCCTTTAACGCGAATGCCGGGCGGACACCAGGTCTACCCCTTTAATCGCGAATGCAGGCGACACCAGGTCTACCCCTTTAATCGCGAATGCCGGCGGACACCAGGTCTACCCCCTTTAAGCTGAATGCCAGGCGACACCAGGTCTACCCCTTGCCGGAATGCAGGCGGACACCAGGTCTACCCCTTTAATCGCTAATGCAGGCGACACCAGGTCTACCCCTTGCCGGAATGCCGGGCGGACACCAGGTCTACCCCTTTAATCGCTAATGCCGGGCGGACACCAGGTCTACCCCTTGCTGGAATGCAGGCGGACACCAGGTCTACCCCTTAAGCGAATGCCGGGCGGACACCAGGTCTACCCCCTTAAGCGCGAATGCAGGCGACACCAGGTCTACCCCTTTAAGCGGGAATGCCGGGCGGACACCAGGTCTACCCCTTAAGCCGGAATGCCGGGCGGACACCAGGTTCACCCCTTAACGCGAATGGCATGACACCAGGTCTACCCCTTTAATCGCGAATGCCGGGCGGACACCAGGTCTACCCCTTGCTGGACAACAGTGGATCACCAGGGTCTACTGGCTGGGCTGCACCTGCGTCCCTCGGAAGCGCGCCAAGTCGCTTGCTCTCGGCAGCCGCGCCAGCTCATCAGTAGGAGGCGGCGCGGTTCGGGCCAGCGCCCACCCCGGGTCACCTAGGCTTCGCCTCTCTTGTGCCTCGCCGGGTCAGCCTGGGCCCCCGCCATGAACCGTGACTATGGGAGACGAGGTTACGGGTACCGCCTCGCGAGCTGCAGCGGTGCCCAGTGTCCGAGGGCGGAAAGGGCGCCACGCTGGGCGGTCGTGGCCGGCTCAGGAACCGCGACCGCCACCGCACGCAAGCACCTCTCCCGGTGCTTTGTCCCGCATTCCCTGCACTCACCCAGTGTACTAGGGACAGGTGGAAGCGAGGGCGAAGCTGCCTCGGCCCGGCCAGGCGCAGGCTGGGAGACCCGAGAGGCGAGAGCCGGCCGCTGAAGCCAGGTCCCGGCCCGCCCGCTGCCGCCGCGTCACAAAAGCGGGCGGCATGCGACAGGTGCTCCCGCCCAGGCCAGGTGAGGCGGGAGACCCGAGAAGCGAGAGCTTGCCGCCGCTGCTTGTCCGGGCCCGCCCGGCTATTTCGCTGCCGGCTTTCGCCGCTGAGCCGGGCGACAGCGAAGCTGTGCCCCGCCCAGGCCAGGCGAGAGGCGGGAGACCCTGAGAGAAGCGAGCGCCGCCGCGAGCTGGTCACGTCCTCAGGCCCGGCCACGCCGGCTTTCGGCCGTGCTGGCGAGGCGAGCTGTGACGCGGCCCAGGCCAGGTGAGGCGGGAGACCCGAGAGAGCAGAGCCGAAGCCGCTGACGCTGTCGGAAACCCGCCCGGCCCCGGCTGCCGCCGGGTTTCTGCCGTGCCGGGCGACAAGCGAAGGTGCTCCCCGGCCCAGGCCAGCGGGAGGCGGGAGGACCCGAGAAGCGATGGCCGCGTCATAGGCCAGCTGCTGTCCCGGCCCCGCCCGGGCTTCGCTGCCGGCTTCGCCGCGCGCGCGGGCGACAAGCGAAGCGCTCGCCCAGGCCAGGTGAGTGG
>JAPFBE010000223.1:0-84132 GCA_034336665.1 Luscinia megarhynchos | reverse complement strand
TCTCTTTGTACCAAGGAAACTTCTAAGGTGACTCTGCACCCAAGTGCAGGTGAGGGAGGGGAGGGGAGGGAACACCTGAGGGACACCTTAGAGGGACACCTGGGCACACCTGGGATATACCTGAGCACACCTGAGCACACCTGGGGTACACCTGGGCACACCTGGCACACTATCTGGCACACTCTGAGCACACCCAAGTACACCTGGGCACACCTAGTACACCTGGCACACCTGAGCACACCTAAGCACACCTGAGCACACCTTGGCACACCTGGCACACCTGGGGTACACCTGAGCACACCTTGGCACACACCTAATAATCTGAGCACACCTGGGCACACCTGGCACACCTGGCACACCAATCTGCTTTTTGGAATTGGGATTTGGGAACCTCCTAAAATTGGTCGCACTCCCTGAGGGGTGGGAGGGGTGGGGAGGGGCCCCTGTCCCTGCTGCCTTTCCCTTCCCACATTCGGCCATCGCAGGAGGGCCTCAGGTTAATGATCATGGCACCAATGATTAATCATGATTAATGAGGAGCCGATGATAAACCCCATATGGGGAATCCCTAGGGGAAAATCCTTGGGAACTCAGGGAATCTGAACCTAGTAAAAACGAGAACTTTGGGGAAATGAGAACTTTGCAGGCTGACCCTTGGGAAAAGGAACTTTGGTGAATCAGATGGAAAAAGAGATTTTGTGCAGAGAAAATCAGAACTCTAGGGAATCTTGTGGCACCTAGAACTAAAGGACTTGGGGACGGACCAAGTGGAAATGGATTTTGTGAGGAAAACTGAATGTTAGAAAATCAGAATCTTGGGGAAACGAGAATCTTTGGGGGAAAATGAGAATCTTTGGGAGGGAACTTTGGGGTGGAACCGGGGAAAACGACTTTGTGGAGGAAAATTGAACCTTGCAGCACCCTGGGAATCTCGAAAAATCGGGAATCCCTTTGGGGAAGCCTGGGGAACTCAGAGAATCCCTTGGGGTAAATGAGAACCTTGTAAGAGAACTTTGGGGTGGAATCAGATGAAAGAGATCTTGGTGCAGAGCAGAAAATTGGGGAATCTGGGGGGGAAATCAGAATCCCTAGGGAAAAAAGGGATTTGGGGATGGAATTGGGGTGAAAATGGGACTTTGTGTGAGGAAAATTGGAAATGTTGGGGAAAAATCAGAACCTTTGGGAAAGAATCCCTAGACAGCATGGAACTTGGGGTGGAACTGGGGAAACGGATTTTGTGGGAGGCACCTGGGGAACTCAGTAAGTGTCTTGAATCCTTTGGGGTATAACCAACTTGGGGAAAATCTCATAGCCTTCAGAGAAAACTGGGAAGCCTAGTGGCACTTGGGGAATCTTTGGGGAAAATCTACATTTTGGAAAACTGAGAATTTGGGGAAAAATTGAGAATTTGGGTGAGAAAATTGGGAATTTTGGGGACATAGTTTGAGGTGTTACAAGGGTGAGGAATTTGGGCTCCTTAGGTGCTTGGGGGTCCCAGGTGAGGGGAGGGCCTGACCCGGGAATTTGGGGATCCCACCTGTGGAAATTGCTGGCACACCTGGGCTAATGCCACTGCACACCTGGGACCCACCTGGACACCTGGGACTCACCTTGGGACCCACCTGGGACTCACCTGGGACTTTTCCGAACACCTGGGACTCCCCCACACCTGAGACTCACCTTGAACCTTTCTCTGAACACCTGAACTCACTCTGAACTCACCTGGGACCCCTTGGACACCTGGGACACACCTGAGACCCACCTAGGGACTCCCTTGGGTACCTGGGACTCACCTGGGACTCACCTGGGACTCACCTGGGACCTTTCCTGAACACCTGAACTCACCTTGGACTCACTGGGACCTTTCACTGCACACCTGGAGCTCACCTGGACCCACACCTGAACACCTGGGACCCACCTGAACTCACCTTGGGGATCCTTCTGAACACCTGGGACCCACCTGAGACCTTTCACTGATACCTGGAGACTCACCTGGGACTCCACCTGGGACCCACCTGGACACTCCTGAACACTGGGATCCTCCCAGAACACCTGAACTCACCTGGGACCTTCAAACACCTGGGACTCCACCTGAGCTCCCTCCTCAAGACACCTGAGCTCACCTGGGACCCACCTGGGACCTCTTCTACTGGATACCTGAGACTCACCTGAGACCTTCACTGCACACCTGAGCTCACCTGGGGACCACCTGAACACCTGGGACCCACCTGAACCCACCTGGGACCTTCCTGAACACCTGGACCTACCTGGGACCCTCCTAAACACCTGGGACTCCACCTTGGGCTCAATTTGGACCTTCTGAATTTGGACCCACCTGAGACCTTCACTGATACCTGAGACTCCTACCTGGGACCCACCTGGACACTCCTGAACACCTGATCCTCCCAGAACACCTGAACTCACCTTGGACCTTTCTGAACACCTGAGACACACCTGGATCCTCCTGAACACCTGAGACTCTACCTGAGACCTTCACTGCACACCTTGGAGCTCACCTGGAACTCCACCTGGGACACCTGGGACACACCTGGGACTCACCTGGGACCTTTCCGAACACCTGAACCTGCTGGGATCCACCTGACTCACCTAGACCTTTCCCTGAACACCTGAGACTCCACCTTGAGACCTTCTTCACTGCACACCTGAGCTCACCTGGACTCACCTTGGGACCCTTTGGACTCTCGGCACCTGGGGCTCACCTGAGCCCTCCCCGACACCTGAGCTCACCTGATCCCTCTCTGGACACCTTGGGACCCACCTGGGAGGCCTCAAGAACACTCTGAAACTCCACCTGGGACCCACCTGAGACCCTCCCTGAACACCTGGGACCCCCAGAACACCTGAACTCACCTGGGACCTTTCCTGAACACTCAGTACCTGGGACCCTCCTTGATACCTGAACTCACCTGAAACCCCTTGACACCTGGGACCCTCTTTGGACACCTGATCTCACCTGGGACCCACCTGGGACTCTGACTCTGGGACTTTCCTGAGACACCTGGACCTTGAACACCTGAGACTCTTTGGTCACCTGAGCTCCTTTCCTGACACCTGAGCTCACCTTGGGACCCTTTGGACACCTGGTGACTCACCTTAGGACTCCTCTGAGTACCTGTGGGACTCACCTGGGACTCACCTGGGACCCTCCTGGAACACCTGGGACCCACCTGGACTCACTCTGGGATTCCTGAACTGCACCTGGGACCCCACCTGGACACCTGGGACTCACCTGGGACCCACCTGGGACTCACCTGGGACCCCTTGACACCTGGGACTCCACCTGAGCCTCCCTGGACACCTGAGCTCACCTGGGACCCACCTGACACTCTGAACACCTGACCCACCTAGAACACCTTGGGACCTCACCTGGGACCTTCGAACACCTGAGACTCACCTGGGACCTTCACTGCACACCTGAGCTCACCTGGGACCCCCCTTGGACACCTGCTCTGACCCACCTGGGACTCACCTGGGACCCTCCTGAACACCTGGGACTCACCTGAGACCTTCACTGGATACCTGAGACTCACCTGGGACCCACCTGGACACTCCCTGAACTCACCTGGGATCCTCCTCACGGAACACCTGAACTCACCTTGGGACCCCTGGGACACCTGAACTACACCTGGGACCCACTCTGGGACCCACCTGGGAACTCACTACCTCGAAGACCCACCTGGGACTCACCTGGGACTGAGACCTTCACCTGGGACCTCACCTGGATACCTGAGACTCACCTGGGACCCACCTGGGACTCACCTGGGACTCCCCAGAACACCTGCTGGACTCACCTGAGACCCACCTGAACACCTGGGACTCACCTGGGACCCTCGACTTCTCTCAGCACCTGGGGCTCACCTGAGCCCCCTCGCCCACCACTGGGATTCCATCCCTCCCTCCCATCCCCCCAAATAAAGGCACAGTGACTCCTCTCCAGGTGTGTGTCCAGGTGCTGCTATTGCTCAGGTGGGGGCGGGGAGGGGGAGGAGCTATGCAGGACCCCTGGCACACTCCGCCATTTCACCGAGCACACCTGGGACCCTACTTGCACACCTGGGAGCTACACCTGGGACACTTGGGACACACCTGGGACACACCTGCACACCTTGGACACCTGGGACACACCTGGGACACACTCTGGGACACCTGGGACACACCTGGGACACACCTGGGACACACCTTGGGGACACACTGGGACACCTGGGACTCACCTGGGACACACCTGGGACACACCTGGACACCTGGGCACACCTGGGGACACACCTGGATACCCCACCTCCGACACCTGGGACACACCTGGGACACCTGGGACTGACTTGGGGACACACCTGGGACACCTGATGCACTCACCTGGGACACAGCGCTGGGACACATCACACCTGACACCTGGGACACCTGGGACACACTCTGAGTCTCACCTGGGCACCTGGGACACCTGAGCCTCCCCAGCACACCTGAGCTCCATTCCTGCCCCCTCCAAACCTTCATAAAGGCCCAGGTGTGCCTCAGGTGTGCCCAGGTGAGCTCTAGGTGTCCCCAGGTGAGCCCCAGGTGTGCCCAGGTGTGCTCAGATGAAGCTCAGGTGTGCTCAGGTGAGCCCAGGTGTGCCCAGGTGAGCTCAGGGCTTAGGGCAGAGGAGCACAGCACACCTGGGCTAATGCCTCACTGCACACCTGCAGCCCCTAGCAACCCACAGGTGACTCCTCCAGGTGTGCTCAGGTGTGCCCAGGTGTGCTCAGGTGAGCCCAGGTGTGCCCAGGTGAGCTTGGGGGGGAGCAGGAGGGACACCAGCACACCTGGGGCTCGCTCACACACCTGGGCCACACCCAAATAGTGCACAGGTGACTCGCCCAGGTGTGTCCAGGTGTGTCAATGTCCATCCAGGTGTGCCCAGGTGAGCTCAGGGTGGGACTGGAGTGGCACCAGCACACCTGGGCACACCCAATAAACGCACAGGTGACTCCCCCAGGTGTGTCAATGTCCATCCAGGTGTGCTCAAGTGTTCCCAGGTGTTCCCAGGTGTGCCCAGGGTGGGACTGAAGCGGCACCAGCACACCTGGGCACATCTAACAAAATGCACAGGTGACTCCCTCAGGTGTGTCCACGTCCATCCAGGTGTGTCAGTGTCCATCCAGGTGTATCCAGGTGTATCCAGGTGTGCCCAGGTGAGCTCAGGGCAATCTCAGAGCCCCCAGCCCCGCCCGATAAACGCACAGGTGACCAGTCCAGGTGTGTCAATGTCCATCCAGGTGTGTCAGTGTCCGTCCAGGTGCATCCAGGTGTGCCCAGGTGGGCTCAGGGCGGGGGCAGCAGCGCACCAGCAGCCGTAGCTTCCCAACCCCACCCAATAAACGCACAGGTGAGCAGTCCAGGTGTGTCAGTGTCCATCCAGGTGTGTCCAGGTGTGCCCAGGTGCGCCCGTAGGACTGAGTGTACTAGCACACCTGGCACACCTGGGCACACCCAATAAACGCACAGGTGACTCCCTCAGGTGTCCAATGTCCATCCAGGTGTGTCAGTGTCCATCCAGGTGTGCCCAGGTGATCTCTAGGTGTGCCCAGGTGAGCTCAGGGCACTTCAGAGCCCCCCAGCCCCACCCAATAAACGCATCAGGTGACCCCCTCCAGGTGTGTCCAATGTCCATCCAGGTGTGTCCATGTCCATCCAGGTGTGTCAATGTCCATCCAGGTGTGTCAGTGTCCATCCAGGTGTGTCATGTCCATCCAGGTGTGTCAGTGTCCATCCAGGTGTGTCAATGTCCATCCAGGTGTGTCCCAGTGTCCATCCAGGTGTGCTGCAGGTGCGCTAGGCAGCAGCTGCACCAGCAGCCGCAGCTCCCAGCCCCAATAAACGCACAGGTGACCGAGTCCAGGTGTGTCCATGTCCATCCAGGTGTGTCAATGTCCGCCCAGGTGTATCCAGGTGTATCAATGTCCTGCCCAGGTGTGCCCAGGTGGGCTCAGGGCGCGCAGCAGCTGCACCAGCAGCCGCAGCTCCCAGCCCCAGCCGCAGCCTCGCAGAGCCCCAGCTACTCTCAGGGCCCAGGCTCCAGCACCTGCCCCTCGCCCCACCCAAGTGGGAGAGCACAGCAGGTGAGGCTCCTCACCTGGGCCACGCCCCCATTGAAATATCCCTGCCCCTCCCCCACACGGCCGGGTTTAGGCCACTCGCTACCCAATCAGAATCCCTCCAGGCCACGCCTCCTGTCTCACCCAATTAGAGCTGCCTCCAGGCCACGCCAGCCAATTAGGGAGCCCCCTCCAGGCCACGCCCTCAGTTCTCACCCAATCAGGAGCCCCTCGTAGGCCCCGCCTCTCACTACCCAGGATCAGGAGCCCCCCACTCAAGCCCCTGCCCCTTTCCTCTCACCCAATCAGGAGCCCCTCGAGGCCCCTCCGCCCCTTTCTCACCCAATCAGGAACTCCCCATTCCCGCCCCCTGCCCCTTTATTTCACCCAATCAGGAACTCCCTCAGTCAGGCCTCCCGCCCCTTTTCTCACCCAATCTGGAACCCCCATTCCGCCCCCGCCTTTCTCTCACCCAATCAGATCCCCCATCCAGCCCCGCCCCTTTTCTCACCCAATCAGGAACCCCCCATTCCGGCCTCCGCCTCTTTCTCACCCAATCAGGAACTCCCTCAGAGGCCGCTGCCACCAGGAGCCCTCAGGGCAGCCGCAGGGGAGGTCGCGACCCGAGGCCCAAAGGAGCGCTGGCGGCACGCGACGCGCGCACTCTGGGGACCAGTACGACTCAGTACGGACCAGTACGACCAGCGTACGACCAGTACTGACCAGTATGGACCAGTAATGGACCAGCACGGATCAGTACAGACCAGCATACAGACCTAACCAGTATGGACCAGTATGGACCAGTACATGACCAGTATGGACTAGTATGGACCAGTATGGACCAGTATGGACCAGGGTATGCGACCAGTACGGACCAGTATGGACCAGCATCGACCAGTATCGACCAGTATGGACCAGTATGGACCAGTATGGACCAGTATGGACCGGTACGACCAGCACGACCAGTACGGACCAGTACGACCAGTATGGACCAGTAATGGACCGGTATCGGACCAGTACGGACCAGTACGACCAGTATGGACCAGTACGGACCAGTATGGACCAGCACGACCAGTACAAACCAGTATGAACCAGTACGACCAGTATGGACCGAGTAAGGACCAGTATGGACCAGTATGGACCAGTACGACCAGTATGGACCAGTATGGGCCAGTATGGACCAGCATAGACCAGTACGGACCAGTATGGACCAGTAGCGGACCAGTATGGACCAGTATCGATAGACCGAGTATGACGACCAGTATGGACCAGTATGGACCAGGTATGGACCAGTACGACCAGTATGGACCAGTATGGACCAGTACGGACCGGTATCGGACCAGTATGGACCAGTACGGACCAGTATGGACCAGTACGGACCGGTATGGACCAGTATCGGACCAGTATGGACCAGTATATGACCAGTATGGACCAGTACGACCAGTATGGACCAGTACAGACCAGTACAGACCAGTATGCGACCAGTATGGACCAGTACGGACCAGTATGGACCAGTATGGGACCAGTACTGGACCAGTATGGACCAGTATGGACCAGTATAAACCAGTACAGACCAGTATGGACCAGTATAGACCAGTATGGACCAGTATGACCAGTATGGACCAGTATGGGACCAGTATGGGACCAGTATAAACTGGTACGGACCAGTATAAACCAGTATAAAGACCAGTATCGACCAGTATGGACCAGTATGGACCAGTATAAACCAGTAACCCACAAATGACCAGTATGGACCCAGTACGGACCCAGTATGGACCAGTACGGACCAGTATCCCATATACCAGTATGATCCAGTCCATGGACCAGTACGGATCCCAGTATGCACCCCTAGAAGTACTAGTCACCAGTCACATAACCAGTATCTACCCAGTATCGACCAGTATGGACCAGTACTGGACCCAGTATAGACCAGTACACCATCACCAGTATAGACCAGTACCGACCAGTATGAAACCAGTACATAACCAGTATAAACCAGTACGGACCAGTATAAACCCAGTATAAACCAGTACAAACCTGACGCTATGTATCTATAAACCAGTACAAACCAGTATACCAGTATGATCAGTCTAAACCCAGTATACTCCCAAATCCTCTCCCAGTCTGCTCCCAGTCCCTCCTAGTTTGTCCCTAGTCCATCCCAGTCCCCTCCCAGTTCCCATCCAGTCCCATCCCAGTCCCCCCCAGATCCCAGTCCTTCCCAGTCCCATCCCAGTTTCATCCTAGTCTAATCCCAGTTCCCTCCCAGTCCCATCCCAGTTTATCCCAGTCCCATCCCAGTTTGATCCCAGTCCCATCCCAGTTTATCCCAGTCCCCTCCCAGTTCCCTCTCCTAGTCCATCCCAATCCCATCCCAGTTTATCCCCAGTCCCATCGCAGTCCCTCCCAGTCCCCCTCCCAGTCCATCCCAGTTTCCCATCCTCCCAGTCCATCCCAGTTTGATCCCAGTCCTCCTCCCAGTTTGATCCCAGTTCTCCCAGTCCATCCCAATCCCATACCAGTCCATCCCAGTCTCCTCCCCAGTTTAATCGCAGTCCATCCCAGTCCCCCCAGTCCCTCCCAGTTAATCCCAGTCCCTTCCAGTCCCTCCCAGTCCATCCTCAAGCTATCCCAGTTCCCCCCAGTCCATCCCAGTTTGATCCCAGTCCTCTCCCAGTTTGATCCCCAGTCCATCCCAGTTTATCCCAGTCCCATACCAGTCCATCCCAGTCCCCCCAGTCCATCCTCAGTTTGATCCCAGTCCCCTCCCCAGTTTGATCCCAGTCCATCCCAGTTTATCCCAGTCCCTCCTCAGTTCCTTTCCAGTCCACTCCCAGTTTACTCCCAGTCCATCCCAGTCCCATCCCAGCTTGATCCCAGTCCCTCCCAGTCCCTCCCTAGTCCTGGCCTCCAGTGCTCCCAGTCTCACCAGGCTGATGTTGGAGTCCAGCCCCATCTGCAGGTGCCTCCAGTCGAACTCCCCACCTCAAGGCCACCCAGAGCTGGGACACACCTGGCCAGGTGAGGGGCGGGTCAGGGAGCCCCAAAAAAATCCAAAATTCACCCAAAAAATTCACCCAAAAATTCACCCCCAAAATTGCCAAAATTCACTCAAAAAATTCCCAAAAATTCCCAAAAATCCATCCAAAGAATTTCCCAAAAATTC
Source organism: Luscinia megarhynchos (assembly GCA_034336665.1). Classification (NCBI taxonomy): domain Eukaryota; kingdom Metazoa; phylum Chordata; class Aves; order Passeriformes; family Muscicapidae; genus Luscinia; species Luscinia megarhynchos. The sequence continues at coordinate 74,877 of JAPFBE010000223.1, read as the reverse complement.
ACCTCAAAAATTCCTCACACTCTAAAAAATTCACCCCAAAATTCAATTCCCAAAATTCACCCTCACAAAAATTGCCAAAATTCACTCAAAAATTCACCCAAAAATTCACCCAAAAATTCACCTAAAAATTCTAAAAATTCATCCAAAAATTCACCCATAATTCAATCCCTAAAAATTCACTCCAAAAATTGCTCAAAATTCACAAAATTCACTCCAAAAATTCACCCCATAAAATTCACCTAAAAATTCAATCAAAATTCACCCTAAAAAATTCACTCAAAAATTCACCCTAAAAATTCACTCCAAAATTCACCCAAAAATTCACCTAAAAATTCACCCTAAAAATTCACCCTAAAATTCAACCTAAAATTGCCAAAAATTCACAAAAATTCACCCTAAAAATTCACCCAAAAAATGTCACCAAAAAATTCACCCCAAAAATTCACCTAAAATTCACCCAAAAATTCACATAAATTCACAATTCATCCCCAAAAATTCACCCAAAAATTCACCCAAAAATTCATCGAAAAATTCACTCCAAAAAATTCACCTAAAAATTCACCCAAAAATTTACCCAAAATTCACCCTAAAAATTCACCCAAAATTCACCCAAAAATTCACCCAAAAATTCACCCCAAAAAATTCACCCTAAAAATTCAATCTAAAATTCACCCAAAAATTCACCCCAAAAATTCACCTGAAAATTCACCCAAAAATTCACCCAAAAATTGCCAAAAAATCCAATCCCAAAATTCACCCAAAAAATTCACCCCAAAAATTCACCCCCAAAAATTCACCCCAAAAATTCACCCCAAAAATTCACTCCAAAAATTCACCTAAAAATTCACACCCCTAAAAATTCAATTCCCAAAAAATTCACCCCAAAAAATTCACCCTAAAAATTCACTCCAAAATTTCACCCAAAAATTCACCCAAAAAATTTCACCCAAAAATTCACTCCCAAAAATTCACCCCTAAAATTCAAAATCTCAAAAATTCCCCAAAAATTCACCCCAAAAATTCACCAAAAATTCACCCTAAAATTCACCCCAAAAAATTCACCCCAAAAATCCAAAATCCCTAAAATTCAAAAATTCACACAAAAATTCACTGTAATTCACCCTAAAATTCACCCCAAAATTCACCTCAAAAATTCACCCAGAAATTCACCTAAAAATTCACCTAAAAATTCACCTAAAATTCTCAAAATTCACCCCAAAATTCACCCCCTAAAAATTCACCCCTAAAATTCACCCCAAAAATTCACCCTAAAAATTCACCCCAAAAATTCACCCCAAAAATTCATCCCCAAAAATTCACTCTAAAAATTCACTCAAAAATTCACCCTAAAATTCATCCTAAAATTCCCAAAATTCACCCAAAAATTCAATTCCCTAAAATTCCACCTAAAATTCAAAATCACAAAATTCAATCTAAAAATTCACTCTAAAATTCATCCCAAAATTCACCCCAAAATTCACCCAAAAATTCTAAAAATTCACCCTAAAAATTCACCCTAAAAATTCATCTAAAAATTCAATCTAAAATTTACCAAAATTCACCCAAAATTCACCCCAAAAATTCATCCCCAAAATTCACCCTAGTCTAAAAATTCACCCTAAAATTCACCCCAAAAAATAAATCAAAAATTCATCGCAAAATTCACCAAAATTCACCTCAAAATTTCACCCAAATTCACTCCAAAATTCACCCTAAAATTCACCCAAAATTCACTCTAAAATTCCCAAAATTCACTCTCAAAATATCTCACCCCAAAATTCCCAAAATTCACCCAAATTCACTCCAAAATTTCACCCAAAATTCACCCCAAAATTCACCCAAAATTCACCCCAAAAATTCACCCAAAAAATTCACCCTAAAATTACTAAAAAATTCACAAAATCTAAAATTCAATCTAAAAAATTCACCTGTAAAATTCACCCCAAAATTCACCCTAAAAATTCACTCTGAAAATTCCCCCAAAAATTCACTCTAAAAACTTCACTCAAAACCAAAATCCACTCTAAAAATCCCTACCAATCCCTAAAAATCCCTAAAAATCCCTAAAATTCCCCTAAAATCCCAAAAAATTCCCCAAAAATTCCTTTAAAAATATTCCCTAAAAACTCCCTTTAAAAATCCTTAAAATCCCTAAAAATCCCTAAAAATTCCCTAAAAATCCCAAAATCCCAAAAAATCCCCTAAAAATCTCTAATATCCCAAAATCCCTCAAAAATCTCCCTGAAAAATCCCTAAAAATCCCTTAAAATCCCCTCGAAAATCCCTCAAAATCCCCAAAAATCCTCTAAAAGTCCCTTTAAAAAATCACAAAAATCCCTAAGAAATCTCCAAAAATCCCCTCTAAAAATCCCTAAAAATCCCTAAAAAAATCCCTAAATCCCTAAAAATCTCCCTAAAATCCCCTAAAAATCCCCTAAAAATCCCTGAAAAATCCCCAAAATCCCTAAAATCCCCCTAAAAATCCTTAAAAATCCCTAAAAAATCCCAAAAATTTTAAAAAATTACTTAAAAATCCCTAAAAAATCTCCCAAAAATCCCTAAAAAAATAAAAAAATTCTTAAAAATCCCTAAAATGTCTAAAATTCCCTGTAATCCCAAAAAATCCCCCTAAAAATCCCTAAAAATCCCAAAAATATCCCCTAAAATCCCTAAAAATCCCCCAAAAATCCCTAAAAATCTTTAAAAATCCCTAAAATCTCTTAAAACCCCCTAAAAATCCCTAAAAATCCCTAAAAATCCCCAAAAATCCCTAAAAATCCCCAAAAAATCCCTAAAAATCCCAAAAAATTCCAAAAAATTATTTCAAAAGTTCCTAAAATTCCCAAAAATTCCCAAAATTGGCTCCTCACCTGGTCGCGGAGTAGCCTCGGCGCTGGCCCAGCCCCAGAGCTGCCACCAGATCCGCAGCTCGCCTCCCTCCCCCGCCTCGCCCAGCGCAGCTGCAGCCCCCCAGGTCAGCTGGCGCCCACCAGCGGGGTCTGCAGGAACTCCTGGGAGAAAAACGGGAAAACGGGAAAAATCAAAAATTGGGGTTTGGGGGTGGGGAAAATTGGGGAAGCGGGGGAAAAAATGGGGAAGAAAATGGGAAAACGGGGGAAAATGGGGAAAATTGGGAAAAAACAGGGAAAAAATGGGGAAAACGGAAAAAACGGGGCAAATGGGAAAATTGGGAAAAAAACGGGGAAAAAACGGGGAAATGGGAAAAAACGGGGAAAAACGGGGGAAAATGGGAAAAAACGGGAAAAACGGGAAAAACGGGGAAAAACGGGAAAAACGGGAAAAAACGGGGAAAAACGGGGAAAATGGGAAAAAAACGGGAAAACGGGAAAACGGGGAAAAAACGGGGGAAAATGGGAAAAACCAGGGAAAAATTTGGGATTTTGGGAGGGAAAAATGGTGAAAAATGGGAAAAATTGGGGAAAATGGGGAAAAATGGGGAAGAAAACGGGAAAAACTGGGGGAAAATGGGAAAAACGGGGAAAAACCGGGAAAAAACGGGAAAAAACGGGAAAACGGGAAAAACGGGGAAAATGGGGAAAAATGGGAAAAAACGGGAAAAAATGGGGGAGAAATTGCAAAAAAGGGAAAAATTTTGGGAAAAAATTGGGAAAAATTTTTGGGAAAAAAATCTGGAAAAAAATTGGGAGATTTGGGGAGAAATTTTGGGGGATTTTGAGGGAAATTTGGTGATTTGAGCCCTCTCAAGACTGGCTAACACTCCACCGCGGGTCTCGCAGGAACTCCTGGGGAGAAAACGGGAAAACGGAAAAATCAAAAATTGGGGGTTTGGGGTGGGGAAAAATTGGGGGAAGTGGGGGAAAAAATGTGAAGAAACGGGGACGGGGAAAATGGGGAAAATTGGGAAAAAACGGGAAAAAACGGGAAAAACGGAAAAACGGGGCAAATGGGGAAAAATTGGGAAAAGGGAAAACTGGGGAAAAAACGGGGAAAAAACGGGAAAAATGGGAAAAACGGGGAAAAAACGGGGAAAAAACGGGGAAAAAAACGGGGGGAAAATGGGAAAAAAACCAGGGAAAATTTGGGGATTTTGGGAGGGAAAAATGGTGAAAAAATGGGGAAAAATTGGGGAAAATGGGAAAAAATGGGGAAGAAAACGGGGAAAAACTGGGGGAAAATGGGAAAAAAACGGGAAAAAACCGGGAAAAACGGGAAAAACGGGAAAAACGGGAAAAAACGGGGAAAATGGGGAAAAATGGGAAAAAACGGGAAAAAAATGGGGAGAAATTGCAAAAAAAGGGGAAAAATTTTGGGAAAAATTGGGAAAAAATTTTGGGAAAAATCTGGAAAAAAATTGGGAGATTTGGGGAGAAAATTTTGGGGGATTTTGAGGAAAATTTGGGGTGATTTGAGCCCCTAAGATCATACCCACCCACCGTGGTTCGCGAGGAACTCCCTGGGGAGAAAACGGGAAAACGGAAAATCGAAAAATTGGGAACTGGGGAGTGGGGAAAATTGGGGAAGTGGGACGGGAAGAAACGGGAAAAAACGGGAAAAATGGGAATGGAAAAAAACGGAAAAACGGGAAAAAAACGGAGCAAATGGGGAAAAATTGAGAAAAACGGGAAAACGGGGGAAAATGGAAAACCGGGAATAAAACGGAAAAACGGGAAAAACGGGGAAAATGGAAAACCAGGAAAAAATTTGGGATTTTGGGAGGAAAAATGGGAAAAAATGGGGAAAATGGGAAAATGGGGAAAAATGGAAAGAAACGGAAAACGGGGAAAATGGGAAAATTGGGAAAAGAACGGGAAAAAAACGGGAAAAACGGAAAAACGGGGCAAATGGGGAAAATGGAAAACGGGAAAAAACGGAGGGAAAATGGGAAAATGGAAACGGAAAAAAACGGAAAATAACGGGAAAACGGGAAAGAAACTGGGAATGAAAAACGGGAAAGAAATGGGAAAATGGAAAAAAACGGGAAAAAACGTGGGAAAATGGAAAAATGGAACGGAAAACGGAATGGAATGGAATGGAAAAATGGAAAAAATGGAAAAATGACCGGGAAAAACGGAATCGAAAAACGAAAACGGATGGAACGGAGACGGAGCCCCGAGACCGGGAACGATCCCGACCCAGGACGGAAAAACGGAAAAACGGAACGAAGGAAAACGGAAAGGAACGAATCGAAAAACGGAAAAACGGAAAAGAACGGAAAATGGAACGGAAAACGGAGGAAAAATGGAAAATGGAAACGGAAAATAACGGAACATGAGGAACGGAAAAATGGAAAAACGGAAAGGAAAATGGAAAAACTGGAATAACTGGAAAAACGGAAATAACGGAAAATGACGGAAAACTGAAAACGGAAATAACGGAAAATGGAAAAACGGAAAAAACGGAACGGAACGGAGGAAAACGGAAAACGGAACGGAAACGGAGGAAAAGAATGGAAAACGGAAAAGAACGGAAAGGAAAATGGAAAAACGGAAGAAACGGAAAAACTGGAAAATGGAAAGAACGGAAAAACGGAAAATGGAAAAACGGAAAATGGAAAAACGGAAAAACGGAAAAACGGAAAACGGAAAATGGAACGGAAAACGGAAAAACGGGAAAATCGAGACGGAAAGAACGGACGGAATGGAACGGAGAGCCCCAGACCGGCATACAAACCGAAACCGGAAACGAGAAAAACGGAAAACGGAAAATCGGAAAATGAAACGGAAAAAACGGAAATGGAAAAACGGAAAATGGAAAACGGAAAAACGGAAAAACGGAAAAAACCGGGAAAAAACGGAAAAAACGGGAAAACACGGAAAACGGAAAACCGGAAAACGGATCTTTGAGGAAAATGGAAAAACGAAAAACGGAAAAATGGAAGAACGGAAAACGGAAATGGAAAACGGAAAAACGGAAAACGGAAAAACGGAAAACGGAAAACGAACGGAAACGGAAAAAACGGAAAAAACGGAAAAATGGAAAAGAACGGATCGGAAAACGGAAAACGGAAAACGGAAACGGAACGGAACGGAATGGAAAACTGGAAAACGGAAAATGGAAAACTGGAAAATGGAAAAAATGGAAAAACGGACGGATGGAAAACGGAAAAACTGGAAAACAGGAAAGAACGGAAAATGGAACCGGAAAATCGGAAAATGAACGGACGGAGGAAATGGAAAATGGAAAACGGAATGGAAAATGGAAAGAACGGAAAGAAAACTGGAAAATACGGAAAACGGAAAAAACGGAAAAAAACGGAACGGAAAAAACGGAAAATGGAAAATGGAAAAACGGAAAATGGAGAACGGAAGGAACGGAAAATGGAGGACCCGGAAACGGAAAAGAACGGACGGATGGAACGGAGCCCGATGACCGACCCACCGGAGGAACGGAAAACGGAAAAACGGAACGGAATGGAATGGAATGAAAACGGAAGAATGGAAATGGAAAACGGAAAAAATGGAAAAACGGAAAGAAACGGAATGGAAAACGGAAAAAACGGAAACTGGAAAAATGGAAAACGGAAACGGAAAATGGAAAAAAACGGAAAAAACGGAAAATCGGGAAAAACGGAATGGAAAATGGAATGGAAAATGGAAAATGGAAGAAATGGAATGGAATGGAACTGAAGGAAATGGACGGACGGAATGGACGGAGCCCTGACCACACACTGACCCCGGACCGGGAACCGGAGGAATGGAAAAATGGAATGGAATGGAATGGAAGAATGGAATGGAAACGGAAAACGGAACGGAAAGAAATGGAACGGAATGGAAAAAACGGAAATGGAAAATGGAAACGGAAAACGGAACGGAAAACGGAAAACGGAAAACGGAAAAACGGAAATGGAAAAACGGAATGGAAACTGAGGAAATGGAAAATGGAATGGAATGGAAAATGGAAAACGGAAAAAACTGGAAATGGAATGGAAAACGGGAAATGGAATGGAAATGGAAAACGGAATGGAATGGAATGGAATGAAGGAATGGAATGGAATGGAATGGAATGGAATGGATTTGGAGATTGACATGGGGAATGGAGGAAATGGAAAATGGAATGGAATGGAAGGAATGGAATGGAATGGAATGGAATGGAATGGAACGGAATGGAACGGGAAACGGAAAACGGAATGGAAAATGGAACGGAATGGAAATCGGAATGGAAAATGGAAGAAAATGGACGGAACGGAGAAATGGAACTGGAATGGAATGGAATGGAATGGAAAATGGAATGGAAAATGGGGAATGGAAAGAACTGGAATGGAGGGAATGGACTGGGAATGGAAAACTGGAAAAATAGGGAAAGAACTGGAAAATGGAGGAAAATGGAGAAAAAATGGGGGAAAATGCTGGAAAAAACGGGAAAATTTGGGATTTTTAGAGGGAAAAATGGGAAAAAATGGGGAAAAATATTGGGGAAAAATGGGGGAAAATGGGAAGAAACGGGAAAAAAAACTGGGGAAAATGGGAAAAAACCGGGAAAAAACCGGAAAAACGGGGAAAAACGGGAAAAAACGGGGGAAAAAATGGGGGAAAAATGGGGAAAAAACGGGGAAAAAATGGGGGAGAAATTGCAAAAAAGGGAAAAAATTTTGGGAAAAAATTGGGAAAAATTTTGGGAAAAATCTGGAAAAAAAATGGGAGATTTGGGGAGAAATTTTGGGGGATTTTGAGGGAAATTTGGGGTGATTTGGAGCCCCCCCAAGACTGGCCACACCCACCGTGGCCCGCAGGAACTCCTGGGGAGAAAAACGGGGAAAACGGGAAAAATCAAAAATTGGGGGTTTGGGGGTGGGGGAAAATTGGGGGAAGTGGGGAAAAAAATGTGGAAGAAACGGGGAAAAAACGGGGAAAATGGGGAAAATTGGGAAAAAACGGGGAAAAACGGGAAAAACGGAAAAAAACGGGGGGCAAAATGGGGGAAAAATTGGGGAAAACGGGGAAAAAACGGGGGAAAATGGGAAAAAACGGGAAAAAAAACGGGGGAAAATGGGGAAAAGTTGGGGAAAAAAACGGGGAAAATTTGGGATTTTGGGAGGTAAAAATGGGGAAAAAATGGGAAAAAAATGGGGAAAAAAACGGGGGAAAAACGGGGGAAAATTGGGGAAAAATTGGGGAAAAAACGGGGAAAATTTGGGATTTTGGGAGGGAAAAATGGGGAAAAAATGGGGAAAACAGGGAAAGAACTTGGGGGAAAATGGAGAAAAAATGGGGAAAAAATGCGGGAAAATGGAGAAAAAATGGGGAAAATTTTGGGAAAAAATTGGGAAAAAATGGGAAAAAATGGGAAAAAAATTGGGGAAAAAAATGGGAAAAATGGGGGAAAAATTGGGGAAAAAAATGGGGGAAAATGGGAAAAAACAGGGAAAATTTGGGATTTTGGGAGGGAAAAATGGGGAAAAAATGGGAAAAAACAGGGAAAAAACTTGGGGAAAAATGGAGAAAAAATGGGGAAAATTTTGGGAAAAAATTGGGAAAAAATGGGAAAAATGGGGAAAAAATGGGGGAAAAACGGGGAAAATTTGGGATTTTGGGAGGGAAAATTGGGGGAAAATTTGGGATTTTGGGAGGGAAAAAATTGGGAAAAAATGGGGAAAAATGGGGGAAAAATGGGGAAATTTTGGGGGTAATTTTGGGATAAATTTGGGATAATTTGGGAAAAAATTGGGATAATTTTGGAGCAAATTTGGGATAAATTTGGGATAATTTGGGATAAATTTGGGATAAATTTGGGGTAATTTGGGATAATTTGGGATAAATTTGGGGTAAAATTGAAATAAATTCCGGATATATTTGGAAATAATTTGGGATAAATTTGGGGTAAATTCGGGATAATTTGGGAAAAAATTGGGATAATTTTAAAGTAAATTTGGGATAATTTTGGGATAAGTTCAGGATAATTTTGGGATATTTGGGGATAATTTTGGGGATTTTTTGGGGTAATTTTGGGATAATTTCGAGATAGTTTTGGAATAAATTTGGGATAAAATGGAAATAAATTCCGGATATATTTGGAAATAATTTGGGATAAATTTGGAATAAATTTGGAATTAATTTGGGATAATTTGAGGTAAATTCAGGATATTTTGGGACATTTTGAGATCATTTTTGGGATAATTTTGGGATATTTTTGGATAATTTTTGGGATATTTTTTGGGATATTCTGGGATGTTTTGGGATATTTTTAGGATCATTTTTGGGATATTTTTGGGATAATTTTGGGATATTATGGGATGTTTTTGGGGTGAATTTCGGAGTGAATTTTGGGATATTATGGGATGTTTTGGGATATTTTTAGGATCATTTTTGGGATAAATTTGGGGTGAATTTTGGGATATTCTGGGATATTTTGGGATAATTTTGGGATATTTTTAGGATAATTTTTGGGATGACATTTGGGGTATTATGGGATGTTTTTGGGGTATTTTTAAGATAACTTTTGGGATATTTTTGGGATAATTTGGGGGATATTATGGGATGTTTTTGGGGTGAACTTTGGAGTGAGTTTTGGGATATTATGGGATGTTTTCGGATATTTTTAGGATCATTTTTGGGATAATTTTTGGATATTTTGGGATAGTTTTGGGATGACATTTTGGGGTATTATGGGATGTTTTTGGGATATTTTTGGGGTAATTTTTGGGATTTTTTTGGGATATTATGGGATGCTTTGGGGATATTTCTGGGGGATATTTTTTGGGATAATTTTTGGGATATTTTGGGATATTTTCAGGATAATTTTTGGGATAATTTTCGGGATAATTTTGGGATATTTTTCGGGATAATTTTGGGATATTTTTAGGATAATTTTTGGAATATTATGGGATATTTTGGGATATTCTGGGATGTTTTTGGGGATAATTTTAGGATCATTTTTGGGATAATTTTGGGATAAATTTGGGGGATATTATGGGATGTTCTGGGATATTTTTAGGATCATTTTTGGGATGTTTTCGGGGTATCATGGGATGTTTTTTGGGTATTATGGGATGTTTCTTGGCTATTATGGGATGTCTGGGGTATTATGAGATGTCTGGGGTATTATGGGATGTTTTGGGGATTTTTTGGGGGATATTTTTGGGATATTTTGGGATGAATTTTGGGGTATTATGGGATGTTTGGGGGTATTATGGGATGTTATCGGGGTATTATGGGATGTCTGGGGTATTATGGGATGTTTTGGGGATTTTTTGGGGGATATTTTTGGGGTATTATGGGATGTGTTTGGGTATTATGGGATGTTTTTTGGCTATTATGGGATGTGTTTGGGGTATTATGGGATGTTTTTGGGGTATTATGGGATGTCTGGGGTATTATGGGATGTTTTGGGGATTTTTTGGGGGATATTTTTGGGATATTTTGGGATGAATTTTGGGGTATTATGGGATGTTTTTGGGGCATTATGGGATGTTTTTGGGATATTTTTGGGATAATTTTTGGGATTTTTTTGGGATATTATGGGATGTTCTGGGATATTTTTAGGATCATTTTTGGGATAATTTTTGGGATAATTTTTGGGATTTTTTTCGGGATATTATGGGATGTTTTGGGATATTTTTAGGATCATTTTTGGAATATTTTTGGGATATTTTTTGGGATATTATGGGATGTTTTGGGATATTTTGGGATCATTTTTCGGATTTTTTTGGGGTGAATTTTGGGACATTTTGGGATGAATTTTGGGGTATTATGGGATGTGTTCAGGGTATTATGGGATGTTTTTTGGGATATTATGGGATGTTTTTGGGATGTTTTTGGGATAATTTTTGGGATTTTTTTTGGATATTATGGGATGTTTTTGGAATAATTTTGGGATAATTTTTGGGATTTTTTTTGGATATTATGGGATGTTTTTGGAATATTTTTGGGATAATTTTTGGGATTTTTTTTGGATATTATGGGATGTTTTTTGGGATATTCTGGGATGACAATTTGGGATATTATGGGATGTTTTTGGGATTTTTTGGGGGATATTTTTGGGATATTTTGGGATGAATTTCGGGGTATTATGGGATGTTTTTTGGGTATTATGGGATGTGTTTGGGTATTATGGGATGTGTTTGGGATTTTTGGGGGGATATTTTTGGGTATTATGGGATGTTTTCAGGGTATTATGGGATGTTTTTGGGATATTTTTGGGATAATTTTTGGGATTTTTTTTGGATATTATGGGATGTTTCGGGATATTTTTAGGATCATTTTTGGGATATTTTGGGATGAATTTCGGGGTATTATGGGATGTTTTGGGGTCACTCACCCCCACCAGGTCGAAGCCGCCCGAGGGACCCTCCCAGGTCGGGAAGAACGTGGCCAAAAACAGCATCTGGGGGAGGGGCGGTCAGTGCCCGCCAGTACGGACCAGTACGGACCAGTACGGACCAGTATGGACCAGTATGGGCCAGTATGGACCAGTACGGACCAGTACGGACCAGTACGGACCAGTACGGACCAGTATGGACCAGTACGGACCAGTACGGACCAGTACGGACCAGTATAGACCAGTATGGACCAGTATAGACCAGTACATCGGACCAGTGATCGGACCAGTAATGGACCAGTACGGACCAGTACGGACCAGTATGGACCAGTATGGACCAGTATGGACCAGTACGGACCAGTACGGACCAGTATGGACCAGTACGGACCAGTATGGACCAGTATGGACCAGTATGGACCAGTATGGACCAGTACGGACCAGTATGGACCAGTGCAGATCAGTATGGGCCAGTATGGACCAGTATGGGCCAGTATAGACCAGTACGGACCAGTATAAACCAGTATGGACCAGTACGGACCAGTATAAACCAGTATAGACCAGTATAAACCAGTACAGACCAGCATAGACCAGTGCCGACCGGTATAAACGAGTATGGACCAGTATGGACCAGTATGGACCAGTATGGACCAGTACGGACCAGTATGGACCAGTATGGGCCAGTACAAACCAGTATAAACCAGTATAGACCAGTATAAACCAGTATGGACCGGTATGGACCAGTATGGACCAGTATAAACCAGTATAAGCCACTGTGGACCAGTATAAACCAGTATAAACCAGTATGGGCCAGTATGGACCAGTACAGACCAGTACGGACCAGTATAACCCAGTTCAGAGCAGCACAGACCAGTATGGACCAGTATAAACCAGTATAACCCAGTCCATCCCAGTCCAAACCAGTCCATACCTGTTCAGACCAGTTCAGACCATTCAGACCAGTTCCTCCCAGTTTATCCCAGTCCCTCCCAGTTCAAACCAGTATAACCCAGTCCCTCCCAGTCCCTCCCAGTCCCTCCCAGTCACTCCCAGTTTGTCCCAGTTCCCTCCCAGTCCCTCCCAGTTCCCTCCCAGTCCCTCCCAGTCGCCTCCCAGTCCCTCCCAGTAGCTCCCAGTTGCTCCCCCACCTTTCCCAGTTGCACCAGTAATGCGTGGTGGCTCCGGCCTGGACGCAGCGCCAGAACGCGCTGTACTCGGACCTGGGAGACCAGTACGGACCAGTATGGACCAGTATAAACCAGTATAGACCAGTATGGACCAGTATGGACCAGTATAAATCAGTATGGACGACCAGTATAAACCAGTAGCCCCCAAATCCCCTTTTAACTGTTTCCCAGTCCCTCCCAGTCGCTCCCAGTCCATCCCAGTTTAATCCCAGACGCTCCCAGTCGCTCCCAGTCCATCCCAGTAATCCCCAAACCCCCTCCCAGTACAAACCAGTACAAACCAGTAACCCCCAAACTCCCATTTAACCCTTTCCCAGTTTGTCCCAGTCCCTCCCAGTTTAAACCCAGTCGCTCCCAGTCGGCTCCCAGTCCATCCCAGTCGCTCCCAGTCCATCCCAGTTTAATCCCAGTCGCTCCCAGTCCCTCCCAGTAACCCCCAAACCCCTCCCAGTATAAAACCAGTACAAACCAGTAACCCCCAAACTCCCTTTTAACCCTTTCCCAGTCCCTCCCAGCCCCTCCCAGTTTAATCCCAGTTGCTCCCAGTCTCTCCCAGTCGCCTCCCAGTCCCTCCCAGTAACCCCCAAACCCCTCCCAGTACAAACCAGTACAAACCAGTAACCCCCAAAGTCCCTTTTAACCCTTTCCCAGTCCCTCCCAGCCCCTCCCAGTTTATCCCAGTCCCTCCCAGTTTAATCCCAGCCCCTCCCAGTCGCTCCCAGTCCATCCCAGTTTAATCCCAGTCCCTCCCAGCCCCTCCCAGTCGCTCCCAGTCGCTCCCAGTCGCTCCCAGTCCGTCCCAGTTTGCCCAGTGGCTCACAGGCCGCTGCACTTGTAGGTGATGAAATAGGGGAAATAGGCGAGCGCGAAGCAGTTCCCGAAGTGGAACAGCGTCATGGCGGGAAATTCGGGGATTTGGCGGGAAAATTCGGGGTTTTGGCGGGAAAATTCGGGGATTTTTGGGGGAAAATTTGGGATTTTGGGGAATTTTTGGGATTTTTTGGGATTTTTGGGGTTTTTGGGGGCTCCGGGCCCGGCGGCCGCGGAGGGTGATGGGAAGGCGGAAGTGAGCGGGGCAGGAAGCGGAAGTGACGTGAGGAGGGAGCGGAAGTTCCGGTGGTTGGACCAATGGGAGAGTGTGACGTCATAGCGGGCGGGGTTTGTGTGGGGCATGCGCAGGAGCGCGGGGTGGGGGATGGGATGGGGAAAATCCCAAAAAATGCCCAAAAACCCCAAAAAAATCCCAAAAAATGCCCAAAAATTTCCAAAAAAATCCCAAAATTTCCAAAAAAATAATAAAAAAAATCCCTAAAAATATAAAAAGCCCAAAAAAAATCTCAAATAAATCCGCAAAATATCCATAAAAATCCCCCAAAAATCCCCAAAACTCCCCCATAAAATCCCAAAAAAATCCCAAAAAATTAAAAAAATAAAAAAACCCCAAAAATACAGAAAGCCCCCCAAAAATCCCAAAAATTTATCAAAAAATCCCCCCAAAAAAATCCCAAAAATTTATCAAAAATCCCCCAAAAAATCCCCCAAAAAATCCCAAAAATTTATCAAAAATCCCCCAAAAAAATCCCCAAAAAATCCCAAAAATGACCAGAAATTTCCAAAAAATCCCAAAAAATTAAAAAAAATAAAAAATACCCAAAAAATACAAAAGCCCCAATAAAAATTCCAAAAAATTATCAAAAATCCCCCAAAAAATCCCAAAAAATCCCCAAAAAATACAAAAGCCCAAAAAAAATTCTCAAAAAATCCGCAAAATATCCCCCAAAATCCCCCCAAAATCCCCAAAAACTCCCCAGAAAATCCCCAAAAATCCCAAAAATGCCCAGAAATTTCCAAAAAATCCCAAAAAATTAAAAAAATAAAAAATACCCAAAAAATACAAAAAGCCCCCCCTAAAAATTCCCAAAAATTCTCAAAAATCCCCGAAAAAAATCCCCTAAAGTCCCCCCAAAAATCCCAAAAAATAATAAAAAAAAACCGTAAAAAATTAAAAAACAAAAAATCCCCAAAATTAAAAAATTTTAGAAGTCCCTAAAAGATCCCTAAAAATTAAAAAAAAATTCAAAAAAAATCCCTAAAACCCCCCCCAAAATTCCTAAAAAAACACCAAAAAAACCTCAAAAAAATTCCCAAAATCCCCCCAAAATCGACTTGAAATCCCCCAAACAATCCGAAAAAAATCCCCAAAAATCGCTGAAAAAAATCTTTTAAAAAATCCCCCAAAAAGTCCCCCCAAGATTAAAAATGCCCAAAAATTTTTTATAAACCAAAAACCCCCCAAAATTCCTAAAAAATAAAAAAAGTAAAAAAATCCCCAAAATCCCCCCAAAAAATCCCCAAAAATCTCAAAAAATCCTCAAAAAATTCCCAAAAATCTCCCCCAAAAATCACCAAAATACCCCAAAAAATCTCAGAAATTCCCCCAAAAAACCAAAAAAAAATCCCAAAAAATCCCAAAAAATCCCAAAAAATCCCCAAAAATGCCAGAAAATCTCCCTAAAAAATCCCAAAAATCCCAAAAAAATCGCCAAAAAATTCCAAAAAAATCCCCAAAAAACTCCCTAAAAGTAATAAAAAAAACCGAACTAAAATTGCTCCAAATTAAAAAAGGCAAAAAAATTTTTTTAAATTCTCAAAAAATCCCTAAAAATTTTTAAAAAATCCAAAAAATCCACAAAAAATCCCAAAAAATTCCCAAAAAACCCCCGCAAAAAAATCCCCAAAAATGTTCCCCAAAATCGACCAAAAATCGCCAAAAAATCCCCAAAAATGGCGCAAAATATTCCCCAAAAAAATGCCCCAAAATTCCGAAAAACCGCCTAAAAATCCGCCTCGGCCATGACGTCACCTCAGCCGCCGTGACGTCACCCCAGCAGTGACGTCACGCACCGAAATTAAACCCCAGGAAAAGCGGAAAGCCAGAATTGGAGGCGGGATTAAAAAAGGGGATCCATGAGGGGCGGGAATGACGTCACAACTGTCGCGACAGCGGCGCTAACCGCGGCTTTCCCGCCCTTTTTGCCGTTGCCATGGCGACGGTCCTCCAGCACCGCCCGCCCCAAGATGGCGGCGCCCCCTGAGGGGCCGCTCCGCCCCGCGCGCCCTTGGCGCCTCTATGGTCGCGCCGGCCCCGCGCCGTTCCAGCCAATCAGAGCGCTCGGCGGGCGGCGCGAGCTGGCGGATCCACCAATCACGGAGCGCCACGTCAGCAAAGGGGCGGGGCCGAGGCCCGGCCAATGGCCGCGCGCGGTTGCGGCCGGAGCTCGGCGCTTCTCCGCGTGAGTTCGGCGTGAGGGGGCGCGCGGGCTCTGGGGGGAATTCGGGCGGTTTTGGGACATTTTGGGACATTTTGGGGTCACCCCCCGAAAGGGCGAATGGTTGCGTTGGGGTTTTTTGGGGGAGGGGGTGGTTTGATGGGGATTCGGCGGGAAAATCCGGCGGGAATTCCGTGAGGGGGGTGGGGTCAAACCTCAATGACCCTCCCCAAAATTTTTGTTTAATTTTTTTTTCCAGCCCTTCCCCCTCCCTCCCATCATGGGCAACGTCTGGGCCGCCGGCTCGCCCCTCCCCCCACCCGCCGCCCCTCCCCCTTGCTCCCCGTGCCCCCCCGGGCTTTAGGGGCCCCCCCGTCAGCGGCCTGGGGGAGGGGCGCCCTCCCCCGCGCCCCCCCGAGCCGGGTGGGGAGGGGATCCCTGCCCAACCCCCGGCGCCTTCGAGGAGTGTCACCGGCGCTGCAAAGGTGAGAGGGAGAGCACCCCCGAAAAGCCCCGAAATCCCCCCAAAATCGGCCCCCGAAATCAGCCCAAAAAGCCCCCGAAATCGGCCAGAAAAAGCTCAAAAATCGGCCCCAAAATGACCCCCGAAAATCCCCCGAAATCACCCCCAAAATCGGCCCAGAAATCAGCCCAAAAAGCCCCGAAATCGGCCAGAAAAAGCTCAAAAATCGGCCCCAAAATGACCCCCGAAAATCCCCGAAATCAGCCCAAAATCAGCCCTGAAATCAGCCCAAAAATCCCCCGAAATCAGCCCTCGAAAAAAGCCCCAAAATTGGCCCCCAAAATCGCCTCAAAAAGCCTCGAAATCACCCCCAAAATCTGCCTCAAAATCAGCCCAAAAATTCCCTAAATCGGCCAGAAAAAAGCTCGAAAATCGGCCCCAAAATAGCCCCGAAAATCCCCCAAATCACCCCAAAATCTGCCTCAAAATCAGCCCAAAAATTCCCGAAATCGGCCAGAAAAAAAGCTCAAAAATCGGCCCCAAAATGACCCTGAAAATCCCCGAAATCAGCCCAAAATCAGCCCTGAAATCAGCCCAAAAATCCCCGAAATCAGCCCGAAAAAAGCCCCAAAATTGGCCCCAAAATCGCCTCAAAAAGCCTCGAAATCACCCCCAAAATCTGCCTCAAAATCAGCCCAAAAATTCCCGAAATCGGCCAGAAAAAGCTCAAAAATCGGCCCCAAAATGACCCCCGAAAATCCCCCGAAATCACCCCAAAATCTGCCCCAAAATCAGCCCAAAAATCCCCGAAATCAGCCCGAAAAAAGCCCCCAAATTGATTCCAAAATCGCCTCAAAAAGCCTCTCGAAATCACCCCCAAAATCTGCCTCAAAATCAGCCCAAAAATTCCGAAATCGGCTCGAAAAAGCTCAAAAATCGGCCCCAAAATGACCCCGAAAATCCCCGAAATCACCCCAAAATCTGCCCCAAAATCAGCCCAAAAGCCCCGAAATCGGCCAGAAAAAGCTCAAAAATCGGCCCCAAAATAGCCCCGAAAATCCCCCAAATCAGCCCAAAATCGGCCCCCAAAATCAGCCCAAAAATCCCCGAAGTCAGCCAGAAAAAAACTCAAAAATCGGCCCCAAAATAGCCCCAAAAATCCCCGAAATCAGCCCAAAATCAACCCTGAAATCAGCCCAAAAATCCCTGAAATCAGCCCGAAAAAAGCCCCAAAATTGGCCCCAAAATCGCCTCAAAAAGCCTCGAAATCACCCCAAAAACGGCCTGAGAAAAAGCCCCAAAATCGGCTCCAAAATCGGCCCGAAAAAGCCCCCAAAAGGCCCGGAAATCAGCCCAAAATCGACTCAAAAAAGTCCAAAATCCCCGAAATCGGCCCCAAAAAGCCCCAAAAAGCCTCGAAATCACCCCAAAAACGGCCCAAAATAAGCCCCAAAATCAGCCCAAAAATCGCCCCAAAAATCACCCCACAAATCCCCGAAATCACCCCAAAATTGGCCTGAAAAAAACCCAAAATGGCCCCAAAATTCCCCGAAATCGCCCCAAAATCACCACAGAAATTGGTCCCAACAAAGAGCTCAAATTCCTCCAAAATCGGCCAGAAAAAGCTCAAAAATCGCCCCCAAAGTCCCCGAAATTATCCCAAAATCATCACAAAAATCGACTCCAAAAATGACTCAAAAAATCACCTAAAATAGCCCAAAAATCACCCGAAAAATGCTTAAAAATCATCCCAAAAATTCCCCCCAAAAAACCCAAAAGTCATCCCAAAAATTGGCCCAAAAAAGGCTAAAAATGACCCCAAAAAATCACCAAAAAAAGCCAAGAAATGCCCCCAAAAATCCCCAGAAATAGCCCAGAAATCACCCAAAATTCACCTCAAAAATGCCCAAAAATCACCCCAAAAATGCCCAAAAATTACCCAAAAAATCACCCCAAAAATGGCCAAAAATCACCCAAAAATCACCCGAAAAATGCCCAAAAATTACCCAAAAAATCACCCCCAAAAAGGCCAAAAGTCACCCCAAAAATACCCAAAAATCACCCAAAAATGCCCAAAAATCACCCAAAAAAGGTCCTAAAAATGACCCCAAAGTCACCACAAAAATTCCCAAAATTTTCCCAAAAATTCCCAATTTGTCCCCAAAAATTCCCTAAAAATTCCCAAATTTTCCCCAAAAATTCCCCTAAAATTCCCTTAAAATTCCCAAAGTTTTGCAAAATTTTTCCGAAAAAATTCCCAATTTTCCCCTAAAAATCCCCAAAAAATTCCCAAAAAATTCCCAATTTTTCCCCAAAAGTTCCTCAGAAAGTCCAAGTTTTTCCCCAAAAATTCCCAAAAAATTACCAATTTTTCCCCAATTTCTCCCCCAAATCCCCCCAAATTTTCCCAAAAATTCCCTTAAAATTCCCAAATTTTCCCAAAATTCCCAAAAATTCCCAATTTTTCCCCAAAATCTCCCCAAATTTTTTTAAAAATCCCCCCAAAATTCCATTAAAATTCCCAAAATTTTTCCAAAATTTCCTTAAAGATTCCCCAAAATTCCCTTAAAAATTCCCCAAAAATTCCCAATTTTCCCCTAAAATTCCCTTAAAATTCCCAAAATTTTTCCAAAATTCCCTTAAAAATTCCCAAAAAATTCTTAATTTTTCCCCAAAAATTCCCCCAAAATTCCCTTAAAATTCCCATTTTTCCCCCAATTTCTCCCCCAAATCCCCCCAAATTTTCCCAAAAATTCCCAAAATTCCCAAATTTCCCCAAATTTCCTCCCCAGAGCTGTTCCCGGTGCAGATGGAGGGGGTGAAGCTGACGGTGAACAAAGGGCTCAGCAACCACTTCCAGGTCAGGGAATTTTGGGAATTTTGGGGGAATTTGGGGAATTTTGGGGAGATTTTGAGGGAAAATTGGGAATTTCGGGGCGATTTGGGGAAAATTTTGGGCAAAAATGGGGGATTTTTTGGGGAATTTTTGGGAATTTTAAAAGGAATTTTGGGGAAAATTGGGATTTTTTTGGGGGAAAATTTTTGGGAATTTAAATAGAATTTTGGGGGAAAATTGGGAATTTTTTGGAAAATATTGGGGGAATTTTGGGGAAATTTTGGGGGGAAATTTGGGAATTTTGGGGAAAAATTGAGAAATTTTTTGGGAATTTTTAAGGGAATTTTGGGGGAATTTTGGGAAAATTTTAAGGGAATTTTGGGGAAAAGTTGGGAATTTTGGGGGGGAATTTTGGGGAAAAATTGGGAATTTTTGGGGGAAATTTTGGGAATTTTTTTGGGAAATTCTGGGGAATTTTTAAGGGAACTTTGGGGGAATTTTGGGGACAAATTGGGAAATTTTTTGGGAAAATCTTGGGAATTTTCTGGGAAATTTTGGGAATTGGGGGAGTCCAATGATCGAAATTTTGGGATTCTTTGGGAATTTTGGGGGGAATTTTTTGGAATTTTTAAAAAAATTTTTTGATGATTGTTTTTTAATTTTTTGGGAATTTTTGGGGGGAATTTTTTGGAGTTTTTTGTGAATTTTTTTTTATTTTGGGATTTTTTTGGGAATTTTTGGGGGATTTTTCAGGGAACTTTTGGGG
This sequence comes from Luscinia megarhynchos, assembly GCA_034336665.1. Lineage (NCBI taxonomy): Eukaryota > Metazoa > Chordata > Aves > Passeriformes > Muscicapidae > Luscinia > Luscinia megarhynchos. The sequence goes on along the minus strand of JAPFBE010000223.1, from coordinate 55,124 downwards.
ATTTTTTACAATTTCATTGGAATTTTTTTTTGTAATTTCTTTGAATTTTGGGGGATTTTTTTGGAGAATTTTTTGGAATTTTTTGTGATTTTTTTGAGGTGTGTTTGGAATTTTGGGGGAATTTTAGAGAATTTTTGGGGGGATTTTTTGGGGACTTTTACAATTTTTTTGGAATTTTTTTGGCGATTTATTTTAATTTTGGGGGATTTTTGGGGGAATTTTTTGGCTTTTTTTGTGAATTTTCTTTTTTAATTTTGGGAGGTTTTTTGGGGAATTTTTGGGAATTCTTGGGGGGTTTTTTTGGGCACTTTTTACAATTTTTTTGGAATTTTATTTGCGATTTTTTTGAATTTTGGAAGATTTTTTGAGGATTTTTTGGGACTTTTTGGGGGGATTTTTGGGGTTTTTATTCTTCCCAACCCCTCCCAGCTGCAATTTTGGGAATATTTGGGAAATTTTGGGGGGTTTTTTTGGGCACTTTTTACAATTTTTTTGGAATTTTATTTGCGATTTTTTTGAATTTTGGAAGATTTTTTGAGGATTTTTTGGGACTTTTGGGGGATTTTTTTGGGTTTTTATTCTTTCCCAAACTCTCCCAGCTGCAATTTTGGGAATTTTTGGGACATTTTGGGGGGATTTTTTTGGGGAGTTTTTACACTTTTTTTGGAATTTTATGTGCGATTTCTTTGAATTTTGGGAGATTTTTTGAGGATTTTTTGGGACTTTTTGGGGGAATTTTTTTGGGGTTTTTTTATTCTTTCCCAACCCCTCCCAGCTGCAATTTTGGGAATATTTGGGAAATTTTGGGGGATGTTTTTGGGGACTTTTTACAATTTTTTTGGAATTTTATTTGCGATTTTTTTGAATCTTGGAAGATTTTTTTGAGGATTTTTGGGACTTTTTGGGGGGATTTTTTGGGTTTTTTATTCTTTCCCAACCTCTCCCAGCTGCAATTTTGGGAATAATTGGGAAATTTTGGGGGGATTTTTTTGGGCACTTTTTACAATTTTTTTGGAATTTTTTTTGCGATTTCTTTGAATTTTGGAAGATTTTTTGAGGATTTTTTGGGACTTTTTGGGGGGATTTTTTTGGGGTTTTTTTTATTCTTTCCCAAACTCTCCCAGCTGCAATTTTGGGAATTTTTGGGCCATTTTGGGGATTGTTTTGCAGGTGAATCACACGGTGGCCCTGAGCACCCTGGGAGAGTCCAACTATCACTTTGGGGCCACCTACGTGGGCACCAAACACCTGAGCCCCACCGAGGTGAGAGCTGGGAATTGGGGGAATTTGGGAAAATTTGGGAAAATTTGGGAAAATTTGGGGAAATTTTTGGGAAAATTAGGGAGAAATTTGGGAAAATTTGGGGGAAATTTGGGGGTTTTTGGAGGAAATCTGGGGATTTTAGGGAGAAATTTGGGAATTTTGGAGGAAATTTGGGAAATTTTGGGAAAAATTTGGGGGATTTTAGGGGAAAAATTTGGGGATTTTTGGAGGAAATTCTGGGAAAATTTGGGGGAAATTCGGGGAAATTTGGGGGGTTTTAGGGGAAATTTGGGGATTTTAGGAATAAATTTGGGGATTTTAGAGAGAAATTTGGGGATTTTTGGAAATTATTGGGAATTTTGGGGGGAGTTTGGGAAATTTGGGGAAAACTTGGGAAAATTTGGGGATTTTAGAGGGAAATTTGGGAATTTTGGGGAATTATTGGGAATTTTGGGAAAATTTTGGGAAAATTTGGGGGAAATTTGGGGGTTTTTAGGGGAAATTTGTGAAAATTTGGGAAAATTTTGGGATTTTGGAGGAAATTTGGGGGAAATTTGGGGATTTTATGGGGAAAATTTGGGGATTTTACAGGGAAATTTGGGAATTTTGGGGGAAAATTTGGGGAAATTTGGGGGTTTTATGGGGAAATGGGGGATTTTAGGGGAAAGTTGGGAAAATTTGGGGAATTTTGGGAAACTTTTGGGAAAATTTGGGGGTTTTATGGGGAAATCGGGGATTTTAGGGGAAATTTGGGAATTTTTGGGAAATTTGGGGGAAATTTGGGGATTTTAGGGGAAAATTTGAGGCTTTTTGGGGAAATTTGGGGCTTTTTTGGGGGAAATTTGGGAAATTTTGGGAAAATTTGGGGATTTTAGGGGAAATTCGGGAAAATTTGGGGAAATTCGGGAAAATTTGGGGAAAATTTGGGGATTTTAAAGGGAAATTTGGGAATTTGGGGGAAATTTGGGGAAATTTTTGGGGAAAATTTTTGGGAAATTTTTGGGAAAATTTGGGGAAATTTGGGGGGGTTTTAGAGGGAAATTTGGGCATTTTGGGGAATTACTGGGAGTTTTTGGGGGGAATTTGGGAATTCTGGGATAAAATTTGGGGATATTTGGAGAAAATTTGGAGATAATAATTCCCAAAAAAAATCCTTAAAAAATTCCAAAAAATTCCCAAAAAATTCCAAAAAAATTCCCTAAAAATGCCCTAAAAAATGCTAAAAAATTCCAAAAAAAATCTCCAAAACCCCCTAAAAATCCCCAAAAAATCCTTTAAAAATTGTCAAAAAATCCCCAAAAATTCCTAAAAAATCCAAAAAAAATTCCGTAAAAATGGTAAAAAATCCCGAAAAAATCCCCCAAAATTCCCAAAAAAATCCCCAAAAAATTGCCAAAAAATCCCTCAAAAACTCCTAAAAATCCCTAAAAATTTGCAAAAAAATCCCCAAAAAATTCCCTAAAAAATCCCTAATAAACACTAAAAAATCCCCCAAAAATTCCCTAAAAAAAGCTAAAAAATCCCAAGAAAATCCCCAAAAATTCACCAAAAAATCCCTAAAAAATTGCCGAGAAATCCTAAAAAATCCCTCAAAAACCCCTAAAAATCCCCAAAAAATCCCCAAAAAATTGCCAAAAAATTCCCAAAAAAACCCCTAAAAATTCCTAAAAAATCCCTAAAAATTCCCCCAAAAATTCTCTAAAGAATGCTAAAAAATGCCAAAAAAATCCCAAAAAATTGCTAAAAAATCCCTCAAAAACCCCTAAAAATCCCTAAAAAGATCCCTAAAAATGGCAAAAAAATTCCCCAAAAAATACCCAAAAATTCCCAAAAAATCCCCAAAAAATTCCCTAAAAAATCCCAAAAAAATCAGCAAAAAATTACCGAAAAATCCTGAAAAATCTTTCAAAAACTTCTAAAAATCCCTAAAAAATTGTCAAAAAATCCCAAAAAAATCGCTGAAAGTTCTCAAAAAATTCTCAAAAAATCCCCAAAAACTTCTCTAAAAAAATGCTGAAAAACCCCAAAAAAATCCCCAAAAATTCCCAAAAAAAATCCCTTAAAAATTGTCGAAAAATCCTAAAAAACCCCTAAAAATCCCTAAAAAATTGTCCAAAAATCCCAAAAAGAATCCCTAAAAATTCCCAAAAAATTCCCAAAAAATCTCTAAAAAATTCTCTAAAAAATTCTCTTAAAAATCTCAAATCCCCAAAAATTGCCGAAAAATCCTAAAAGATCCCTCAAAAACTCCTAAAAATCCCTAAAAAATTCCTAAAAAATTGCCAAAGAATCCCCAAGAAGTTCCCTAAAAAATTCTCTAAAAAAAGCTAAAAAATTAAAACAAAATCCCCAAAAATTCCCTTAAAAATTGCTGAAAAATCCCTCAAAATCCCTCAAAAACTCTTAGAAATCCCTAAAAAAATCCCTAAAAAATTGCCGAAAAATCCCCAAAAAATCCCCAAAAAGTCCCAAAAAAATCCCTAAAAAATTCCCAAAAAATAAAAAAAACCCCTAAAAAATTAAAAAAAAAAAATCCTCAAAAATTCCCTAAAAAAAGCTAAAAAATCCCCAAAAAATCCCAAAAAAATTCCCAAAAAACTCCTAAAAAATCAAAAAAAAATTCTAAAAAATCCGCAAAAACCCCGAAATATCCCCAAAAAAATCCCAAAAAAATTTCCAAAAAATCCCCCAAAAATGCCCAAAAGTGTCCAGCATCCCTCCATCCCATAATTTCCCTGCAGGCCTTCCCGGTGCTGGTGGGGGACATGGACAACAGCGGCAGCCTGAACGCGCAGGTGGTGCATCAGCTCAGCGCCCGGCTGCGCTCCAAGGTCGCCTTCCAGGTAAGAGACGGGAAATTTGGGAATTTTGGCAGCTTGGGGAAATTTTGCGGGGTTTTTTGGAGATTTTTCGGGGAATTTTTGGGATTTTTTGGGATTTTTTTGGGGATTTTTTGAGATTTTTTTGGGGATTTTTTGGAGGTTATTTGAGGGTTTTTTGGGCATTTTTTGGGATTTTTTTGGGATTTTTCGGGGATTTTTGGGGATTTTTTTTGGGATTTTTCGGGGATTTTTTGGGATTTTTTTGGGGTTTTTTGGGGATTTTTTGGGGATTTTTGGGGATTTTTTTGGGGATTTTTGGGGATTTTTTTGGGGATTTTGGGGGATTTTTTTGGGATTTTTTTGGGATTTTTCGGGGATTTTTTGGGATTTTTTCAGGGTTTTTGGGGGTTTTTTGGGGGTTTTTTGGGGGTTTTTTGGGGATTTTTGGATTTTTTGGGATTTTTCGGGGGGATTTTTTGGGGTTTTTTCAGGGAGTTTTTGGGATTTTTTGAGGGTTTTTTGGGATTTTCTTGGGATTTTTTTGGGATTTTTTGGGGATTTTTTGAAGATTTTTCAGGGGTTTTTTGGGGATTTTTTGGGGTTTTTTTTGAGGGTTTTTTGGGGATTGCTTGGGGATTTTTTGGGGTTTTTTGGGGATTTTTGGGGGATTTTTTCGGATTTTTGGGGATTTTTGGGATTTTTCGGGGATTTTTAAAGATTTTTGGGGGCTTTTTTGAGATTTTTTTGGTGATTTTCGGGATGTTTTTGAGGTTTTTGGGATTTTTTAAGATTTTTTGGGGGATTTTGGGTTTTTTGGGAATTTTTGGGATTTTTCGGGGATTTTTCGGGGGATTTTTTGGGGATTTTTTGGGGGTTTTTGGGGATTTTTGGGGGTTTTTGGGGGATTTTTAGGGATTTTTGGGGATTTTTAAGGTATTGTTGGCGGTTATTTGGGGATTTTTTGGGATTTTTTTTGGAGTTTTAAGCATTTTTTGGGGAAATTTTTTTTTTTTTTGGCATTTTTTGCGGCTTTTTTGGGGGATTTTTTGAGGATTTTTAGAGGGATTTTTAGAGGATTTTTAGGATATTTTTGAGGGATTTTTTGGGTGATTTTTTTGGGTTTTTTTAGGAGGTTTTTCAGGATATTTTTGAGGATTCTTAGGGAGTTTTAAGGGTTTTTGGGGGGGTTTTTTTGGGATTTCTTTGGGGTTTTTTTGGGGGAGATTTTTTAGGGATCTTTTTGAATTTTTTTGAGATTTTTTAAGAGATTTTTGGGTGATTTTTTTGGGATTTTTAGGGGACTTTTTAAAGAAATTTTCTGGGAATTTTTAGGGATTTTATTGAATTTTGGGGATTTTTTTTGGGATTTTTTAAAATATTTTGGGAATTTTTTTAGGATGTTTTTAGGGGGGTTTTTTTGGGTATTTTGGGGAATTTTGGGGTTTTTTTGGAGATTTTTAAGGATTTTCTGGGGATTTTTTTTGAGAATTTTTGGAATTTTTTTGGCAATTTTTTGGATTTTCTAGGGATTTTTTGAGGGATGTTTTGAGGATTTTTCGGGTTTTTTGAGGATTTTTTTGGGTGTTTTTTTGGAACTTTTTAGGGAACTTTTTGGGGTTTTTTGGGGAGTTTTGTGGATTTTTTGGGAATTTCTGGGCAGCATGTTGGGGATTTCTGGGGATTTAAAGAATTTTTTGGGGGTTTTTGGAAACGTTGTGGGAAATAAATTTGATTTTTCTCCAAAATTTAGGATCTTCTCCCTAAAAATTCAATTTTTTTTATTTCAAAATTACATTTTTTTTCTCCCAATTGTTGCATTTTTCCTGCAAAAAATCAATTTTTTCCCCCAAAACTGAATTTTTTTTCTCAAAAAAATGTGATTTTTTTTTTCCTCCAAAATTTGGGATTTTTCCCCCCCAAATTTTGGGATTTCTCCCCAGACCCAACAGTCCAAGTTTGTGAACTGGCAGCTGGATGGAGAGTACAGGGGAGGGGATTTCACTGCAGCGCTGACCCTGGGCAACCCCGACATCCTGATGGGCTCAGGTGAGACCCAGAATGTCCCAAAAACCCCAAAATTTACCCCAAAAAAAACCCCAAAAAAATCCACTCAGAAATGACCCAAAAATCCCAAAAATCCGCATAAAAATTCACCTCAAAATGACCCAAAATGACCCAAAACACCCCCGAAATTCTGATGGGCTCAGGTGAGACCCAGAATGTCCCAAAAACCCCAAAATTTACCCCAAAAAAAATCCCAAAAAAATCCACCCAGAAATGCCCCAAAAATCCACATAAAAATTCACCTAAAAATGACTCAAAAAGCCTCAAAATTCCACCTAAAAAAGCCCCAAAATCACCCAAAAATGATCCAAAAATCCAGATAAAAACCTCGAAATCATTCCAAAAAAAATCCAAAACTTATCCTAAAAAAAATCTAAAAAATCCACCCAGAAATGGCCCAGAAAACCCTGAAAATCCTCAATTCACCCAAAAACGGCCCAAAGTGACCCAAAAAACCCCAAAAATCCTGATGGGCTCAGGTGAGACCCAGAATGTCCCAAAAACCCCAAAATTTACCCCAAAAAAAACCCCAAAAAAATCCACCCAGAAATGACCCAAAAATCCACATAAAAATTCACCTAAAAATGACTCAAAAAGCCTCAAAATTCCACCTAAAAAAGCCCCAAAATCACCCAAAAATGATCCAAAAATTGAAATAAAAATTAATTCTAAATCATCCCAAAAAATCCAAAATTTTTCCCAAAAAACCCAAAAAAAATCCACCGAGAAATGGCCCAAAAATCCACATAAAAATTCACCTAAAAATGACCCAAAATGACCCAAAAAACCCCAAAAATCCTGATGGGCTCAGGTGAGACCCAGAATGTCCCAAAAACCCCAAAATTTACCCCAAAAAAAACCCCAAAAAAATCCACCCAGAAATGACCCAAAAATCCCAAAAATCCACATAAAAATTCACCCAAAAACGGCCCAAAATGACCCAAAAAACCTCGAAATTTCAACCAAAAATAATCCAAAAAATTCACCCAAAATCTTCAAAATTTGTCCTAAAAATCCAAATAAAAATCACCTCAAAATCACCCAAAAGCCCCAAAATTTATCCCAAAAAAATCCAAAAAAATCCACCCAGAAATGGCCCAAAAATCCACATAAAAATTCACCTAAAAATGACTCAAAAAGCCTCAAAATTCCACCTAAAAAAGCCCCAAAATCACCCAAAAATGATCCAAAAATCCCGATAAAAACCTCGAAATCATTCCAAAAAAAATCCAAAACTTATCCTAAAAAAAATCTAAAAAATCCACCCAGAAATGGCCCAGAAAACCCTGAAAATCCTCAATTCACCCAAAACGGCCCAAAGTGACCCAAAAACCCCAAAAATCCTGATGGGCTCAGGTGGGAGACCCAGAATGTCCCAAAAACCCCAAAATTTACCCCAAAAAAAACCCCAAAAAAATCCACCCAGAAATGACCCAAAAATCCACATAAAAATTCGCCCCAAATGACCCAAAAAACCTCGAAATTTCAACCAAAAATAATCCAAAAAATTCATCCAAAATCCCCAAAATTTGTCCCAAAAATCCAAATAAAAACCAGCTCAAAATCACCCCAAAATACCCAAAATTTATCTCGAAAAATACGCCCCAAAAAGTCATCCCAGAAATGCCCCAAAAATCCACATAAAAATTCACCTAAAAATGACCCAAAAAAGCTCAAAATTCCACCCAAAAAAGCCCCAAAATCACCCAAAAATGATCCAAAAATTGAAATAAAAATTAATTCTAAATCATCCCAAAAAATCCAAAATTTGTCCCAAAAAAACCCAAAAAAAATCCACCGAGAAATGGCCCAAAAATCCACATAAAAATTCACCTAAAAATGACCCAAAATGACCCAAAAAACCCCAAAAATCCTGATGGGCTCAGGTGAGACCCAGAATGTCCCAAAAACCCCAAAATTTACCCCAAAAAAAACCCCAAAAAAATCCACCCAGAAATGACCCAAAAATCCCAAAAATCCACATAAAAATTCACCCAAAAACGGCCCAAAATGACCCAAAAAACCTCGAAATTTCAACCAAAAATAATCCAAAAAATTCATCCAAAATCTTCAAAATTTGTCCTAAAAATCCAAATAAAAATCACCTCAAAATCACCCAAAAAACCCAAAATTTATCCAAAAAAACCCAAAAAAATCCACCCAGAAATGCCCCAAAATCCACATAAAAATTTGCCTAAAAATGACCCAAAAAAACCTCAAAGTTCGACCCAAAAAAAGCCCCAAAATCACCCCAAAATGATCCAAAAATTGAAATAAAAATTATCTCAAAATCACCCCAAAAAACCCAAAATTTATCCCAAAAAAACCCCAAAAAAATCCACCCAGAAATGGCCCAAAACCCCCCAAAATCTCCCAAATTTCCATAAAATCTCCCAAATTTTCCTAAAATTCCTCCAATTCCCCCAAAATCTCCCGAAATTCCCAAAATTTCCCCATTTTCTCCCAAATTCTCCCAAATTTTCCCCAAATTCTCCCAAATTTTCCCCAAAAGTTCCCAAGTTTTCCCCAAATTTTCCCAAATTCTCCCAAATTTTTCCCAAAATTCTCCCAAATTTTCCCAAAATTTTCCAATTCTCCCAAATTTTCCCAAAATTCTCCCAAATTTCCCAAAACTTTCCCAAAATTCTCCCAAATTTTTCCTAAATTTTCCCAAAATTCTCCCAAATTTTCCCAAAATTTTCCAATTCTCCCAAATTTTCCCCAAATTCTCCCAAATTTCCCCAAATTTTCCCAAAATTCTCCCAAATTTTCCCAAAATTTTCCCAAATTCTCCCAAATTTTCCCAAAATTTTCTCTAAAATCTCCCTAATTTTCCCTAAATTCTCCCAAATTTTCCCAAAATTCTCCCAAATTTCCCCAAATTCTCCCAAATTTCCCCAAATTTTCCCAAAATTCTCCCAAATTTTCCCAAATTTTCCCAAAATTCTCCCAAATCACCTCAAAGTCCCCCAAATTCTCCCAAATTTCCCCAAATTCTCCCCAATTTCCCCAAATTTTCCCAAATTCTATTTTTCCCGATTTTCTCTAATTTTCTCCCAAATTCCTCCAGATTTTTTCCTGAATTTTTCCCAAATTTCCCAAATTTTTCCAAATTCTCCGAAATTTTTCCCCAGATCTCCTGAATTTTCCCCCAAAATCTCCCAAATTTTCCCAAATTCTCTCTATTTTTCCCGTTTTTTTCCCAATTTTCTCCCAAATTCCTCCAGATCTTTTCCCAAATTTTCCCCAAATTTTCCCAAATTCTCCCAAATTTTTCCCAAATCTCCCAAATTTTCTGAATTTCTCACAAGTTTTTTCCAAACTCTGTCTATATTTACCCATTTTTCTCCAATTTTCTCCCAAATTCCTCCAGATTTTTCCCCAAAGTCCCCCAAAATCTCACAGATTTTCCCCAAATTTTCCCAAATTTTCCCCAAATTCTCCCAAGTTTTCCCCAAATTCTCCCAAATTTTTCCCAAATTCTGCTAAATTCCCCCAAATTTTCCCAAATTTTATTTTCCCCCATTTCCCCCCAATTTTCTCCCAAATTCCTCCCGATTTTTTCCTGAATTTTTCCCAAATTTTCCCCAAATTCTCCCAATTTTTCCCAAATTTTCCCCAAATTTTCCCAATTTTTCTCAAATCTTCCAAATTTCCCCAATTTTTCCCAAACTCTCTCCATTTTTCCCCATTTTTCTCCAATTTTCTCCCAAATTCCTTCAAATTTTTTCCCAAATTCCCCAAAATTCTCCCAATTTTCTCCCCAAATTTTCCCCAGATCTCCCGAATTTTCCCCCAAATTCTCCCAAATTTTCCCAAACTCTCTCTATTTTTCCCGGTTTTTCTTCAGTTTTCTCCCAAATTCCTCCAGATCTTTTCCCGAATTTTTCCCAAATTTCCCAAATTTTCCCCAAATTTTCCCAAATTCTCCCAAATTTTTCCCCAGATCTCCCGAATTTTCCCCCAAAATCTCCCAAATTTTCCCAAATCCCCCCAAAATCTCCCAAATTTTTCCCAAATTCTCTCTATTTTTCCCATTTTTTCTCCGATTTTCTCCCAAATTCCTCCAGATTTTTTCCTGAATTTTTCCCAAATTTCCCGAATTTTCCCCAAATTTTCGCAAATTCTCCCAAATTTTTCCCCAGATCTCCCGAATTTTCCCCCAAAATCTCCCAAATTTTCCCAAATACCCCCAAAATCTCCCAAATTTTCCCAAATTCTCTGTATTTTCCCCGTTTTTTCTCCGATTTTCTCCCAAATTCCTCCAGATTTTTTCCTGAATTTTTCCCAAATTTCCCGAATTTTCCCAAATTTACCCCAAATCTCCCCAAATTCCCCCAGGGATCCTGGTGGCTCATTACCTGCAGAGTGTCACGGCTCACCTGGCGCTGGGGGCGGAGCTCGTCTATCACCGGCGCCCCGGGGAGGAGGGGGCGGTGCTGTCCCTGGCTGGCAGGTACTCAGGTGAGACACCCCAAAACCTGACAGGTGGGACCCCAAAAATCCATCCCAGACACCCCAAAAATCCCTCAGGTGAGACCCCAAAATCTGCACAGGTGAGACTCCAAAAACTCATAGGTGAGAGCCCAAAAATCCCTCAGGTGAGAGCCCAAAACCTCAAAGGTGAGACCCCAAAAAGTCACAGGTGAGAGCCCAAAATGGCTTCTGGGGAGGGAGGGGGGCGGTGCTGTCCCTGGCTGGCAGGTACTCAGGTGAGACACCCCAAAATCTGCACAGGTGGGACCCCAAAATCCATCCCAGACATCCCAAAAATCCCTCAGGTGGGATCCCAAATCCTCTCAGGTGAGACCTCAAAATCTGCACAGGTGGGAGCCCAAAAACTGACAGGTGGGACCCCAAAAATCCCTCAGGTGAGATCCCAAAATCTGCACAGGTGAGACCCCAAAATCTCACAGGTGGGAGCCCAAAATCCCTCAGGTGAGATCCCAAAATCCATCCCAGACACCCCAAAAATGTCTCAGGTGAGACCCCAAAATCTGCACAGGTGGGACCCCAAAAACTGACAGGTGGGAGCCCAAAATCCCTCAGGTGAGACCCCAAAAATCCATCCCAGACACCCCGAAAATGTCTCAGGTGAGACCCCCAAAATCTGCACAGGTGGGACCCCAAAAATCCATCCCAGACACCCCAAAAACTGACAGGTGAGACCCCAAAATCTGCACAGGTGAGACCTAAAAATCCATCCCTGACACCCCAAAAACCCCTCAGGTGAGACACCCCAAAATCTCACAGGTGAGACCCCAAAATCTGCACAGGTGGGACCCCAAAAATCCATCCTTGAGACCCCAAAACTCCTCAGGTGAGACACCCCAAAATCTCACAGGTGGGACCCCAAAATCCCTCAGGTGAGACACCCCAAAATCTGCACAGGTGGGACTTTAAAATCTGCACAGGTGAGACCCCAAAAATCCCTCCCTGAGACCCCAAAACCCCTCAGGTGAGACACCCCAAAACCCTTCAGGTGGGAGCCCAAAACCGCTCAGGTGAGACCCCAAAATCCATCCCAGACACCCCAAAAATGTCTCAGGTGAGACCCCAAAATCTGCACAGGTGGGACCCCAAAAATCCATCCCTGACACCCCAAAATCTCACAGGTGGGATCCCAAAAATCCCTCCCTGACACGCCAAAAATCATTCAGGTGAGACCCCAAAAACTCACAGGTGAGACACCCCAAAGTCTCACAGGTGGGACCCCAAAAATCCATCCCAGACACCCCAAAAACTGACAGGTGAGACCCCAAAATCTGCACAGGTGAGACCCCAAAAATCCATCCCTGACACCCCAAAACCCCTCAGGTGAGACACCCCAGAACCCTTCAGGTGAGAGCCCAAAAATCCATCCCTGACACCCCAAAATCTCACAGGTGAGACCCCAAAAAGTCACAGGTGGGACCCCAAAAACTGACAGGTGGGACCCCAAAATCCGTCCCAGACACCTCAAAAATCTGCACAGGTGAGAGCCCAAAATCCCTCAGGTGAGACCCCAAAATCTGCACAGGTGAGAGCCCAAAATCCCTCAGGTGAGACCCCAAAATCTCACAGGTGGGACCCCAAAATCTGCACAGGTGGGACCCCAAAAACTGACAGGTAGGAGCCCAAAATCGCTCAGGTGAGACCCCAAAAACCAGCTCAGAGAATCCAAAAATTCTCAGGTGAGACACCCCAAAATTCTTCAGGTGAGACCCCAAATCTGCACAGGTGAGACCCCAAAAATTCTCAGGTGATACCCCAAAAATCCCTCAGGTGAGACCGAGCACACCTGGGCAGGTGAGAGCCCAAAAACTCCCCCAGACACCCCAAAATCCCCTCCCAGAGACCCCCAAAATCTCTCTCAGGTGAGACCCCAAAATCCCCCAGGTGACCCCAAAATTCCCCCAGGTGACCCCAAATCCCCCCAGGTGACCCCCAAATCCCCTCAGGTGACCCCAAACTCTCTCAGGTGACCCCCAAAATCCCCTCTGGTGACCCCAAATCCCCCCCAGGTGACCCCCAAATCCCCTCAGGTGACCCCAAACTCTCTCAGGTGACCCCCAAATCCCCCCAGGTGACCCCTAAACCCCCTCAGGTGACCCCAAAATTCCCCCAGGTGACCCTAAAATCCCCTCAGGTGACCCCTAAACCCACCCAGGTGACCCCTAAAATTCCCCCAGGTGACCCCAAACTCTCTCAGGTGACCCCAAACCCACCCAGGTGACCCCCAAAATCCCCCCAGGTGACCCCCAAAATTCCCCCAGGTGACCCCTAAAAATCCCCTCAGGTGACCCCAAACCCACCCAGGGTGACTCCAAATCCTCTCAGGTGACCCCAAAAATCCTCTCAGGTGACCCCAAATTCCCCCAGGTGACCCCCAAACTCTCTCAGGTGACCCCCAAAAATCCCCTCAGGTGACCCTTCTAAAATTCCCCAGGTGACCCTAAACTCTCTCAGGTGACCCCAAAATCCCTCAGGGTGACCCCCAAAATCCCCCCAGGTGACCCCTAAAATTCCCTCAGGTGTCCTCAAACCCCTCAGGTGACCCCCAAACTCTCTCAGGTGACCCCCAAAATCCCCCCAGGTGACCCCCAAAATCCATCCCAGACACCCCAAAATCCTCTCAGGTGACCCCAAAATCCCCTCTAGTGACCCCAAATCCCCCCAGGTGACCCCAAAATCCCCTCAGGTGTCCTCAAACCCCCTCAGGTGACCCCAAAATTCCCCCAGGTGACCCCAGGTGACCCCAAAATCCCCAAATTTCCTCCCCAGCTCCGTCGTGGATCGGGACGGTGACGTTGGGCCAGGCTGGAGCTCACCTGAGCTACTACCACAGAGCCAGCGAGCAGGTAACCCCAAAACCACCCAAAATACACCTGGGCAGCCAAAAAATACACCTGGGAACCCCAAAAACACCTGGGGAACCCCAAAAATATCCCAAAATTCACCCGGGGAGCAAAAAACCCCCCAAAACTCACCTGAGCTACTGCCACAGAGCCAGCGAGCAGGTAACCCCAAAACTCACCTGGGGACCCCAAAACTCACCTGGGGAACCCCAAAAACTCACCTGGGAACCCCAAAACTCACCTGGGGAACCCCAAAATTCACCTGGGGAGCCCAAATACACCTGGGAACCCCAAAAATACACCCGGGGGAACCCCCAAAACTCACCTGGGGAGCCAAAAAATGCACCTGGGGAACCCCAAAACTCACCTGGGGAACCCCAAACTCACCTGGGGAGCCAAAAATGCACCTGGGGAACCCAAAAAATGCACCTGGGGAACCCCAAAATTTACCTGGGGGAGCCCCAAAACTCACCTGAGCTACTGCCACAGAGCCAGCGAGCAGGTAACCCCAAACTCACCTGGGAACCCCAAAACTCACCTGGGAACCCCAAAAACACCCCAAATACATCTGGGAACCCCGAAATACACCTGGGGGAGCCAAAAATGCACCTGAGCTACTGCCACAGAGCCAGCAAACAGGTAACCCCAAAACTCACCTGGGAACCCCAAAACTCACCTGGTGAGCCAAAAAATGCACCTGGGGAACCCTAAACTCACCTGGGGAACCTCAAACTCACCTGGGGAACCCCAAAAATTCACCTGGGGAACCCCAAATTCACCCCAAATACACCTGGGGAACCCCAAAACTCACCTGAGCTACTACCACAGAGCCAGCGAGCAGGTAACCCCAAAACTCACCTGGGGACCCCAAAACTCACCTGGGGAACCCCAAAATTCACCTGGGGAGCCCAAATACACCTGGGAACCCCAAAAATACACCCGGGGAACCCCCAAAACTCACCTGGGGGAGCCAAAAATGCACCTGGGGAACCCCAAAACTCACCTGGGGGAGCCAAAAATGCACCTGGGGGAACCCCAAAAACACCCCAAATACACCTGGGGAACCCAAAACTCACCTGGGGACCCCCAAAACTCACCTGAGCTACTGCCACAGAGCCAGCGAGCAGGTAACCCCCAAAACTCACCTGGGAACCCCAAAACTCACCTGGGGAACCCCAAAATCACTCCAAATACATCTGGGAACCCAAAAATACACCCGGGGAACCCCAAAACTCACCTGAGCTACTGCCACAGAGCCAGCTGAACAGGTAACCCCAAAACTCACCTGGGGACCCCCAAAACTCACCTGGGAACCCCAAAAATTCACCTGGGGAGCCCAAATACACCTGGGAACCCCAAAAATACACCCGGGGAACCCCAAAACTCACCTGGGGGAGCCAAAATGCACCTGGGGAACCCCAAAACCACCCAAAAATACACCTGGGAACCCCAAAAAATACACCTGGGGAGCCAAAAATGCACCTGGGGGAACCCAAAAATGCACCTGGGGAACCCCAAAATTTACCTGGGGAGCCCCAAAACTCACCCTGAGCTACTGCCACAGAGCCAGCGAGCAGGTAACCCCAAACTCACCTGGGAACCCCAAAACTCACCTGGGAACCCCAAAAACACCCCAAATACATCTGGGAACCCCGAAATACACCTGGGGGAGCCAAAAAATGCACCTGAGCTACTACCACAGAGCCAGCGAGCAGGTAACCCCAAAAATTCACCTGGGAACCCCAAAACTCACCTGGTGAGCCAAAAAATGCACCTGGGGAACCCTAAACTCACCTGGGGAACCTCAAACTCACCTGGGGAACCCCCAAAAAATTCACCTGGGGAACCCCAAATTCACCCCAAATACACCTGGGGAACCCCAAAACTCACCTGAGCTACTACCACAGAGCCAGCGAGCAGGTAACCCCAAAACTCACCTGGGGACCCAAAATACACCTGGGGAGCCAAAAAATGCACCTGGGGAACCCCCAAAACCACCCAAAATACACCTGGGAACCCCAAAAATACACCTGGGGAGCCCCAAAAACACCCCAAATACACCTGGGAACCCCCAAAAATACACCTGGGGAACCCAAAGAACTCACCTGGGGACCCCCCAAAACTCACCTGAGCTACTGCCACAGAGCCAGCGAGTAGGTAACCCCCAAAATCACCCCCAAAACTCACCTGGGGAACCCCAAAACTCACCTGGGAACCCCAAAAACACCTGGGAACCCCAAAATTTACCTGGGGAGCCAAAAAATTCACCTGTGGAGCCCCAAAATGCACCTGGGGAATCCAAAATACACCTGGGGAACCCAAAAATATCCCAAAAACACCCAAGAAACTCACCTGGGAACCCCAAAAATTCACCTGGGGACCCCAAAATACACCTGGGAACCCCAAAACCTCCCAAAATTTGGGTGGGGAGTCTCAAAATACACCTGGGAACCCCAAAATTCACCTGGGACACCCCAAAAGTTCACCTGTGGAGCCCCAAAATTCACCTGGGAACCCAAAAATGCACCTGAGACACCCCAAAATTATCCCAAAATTCACCTGGGACACCCCAAAACTCACCTGGGGAATCCAAAATACACCTGGGGAACCCAAAAATATCCCAAAAACACCCAAAAAACTCACCTGGGAACCCCAAAATACACCTGGGGAACCCAAAATGCACCTGGGAACCCCAAAACTCACCTGGGTGTCCAAAAAACCTCCCAAAATTTGGGTGGGGAGTCTCAAAATACACCTGGGAACCCCAAAATTCACCTGGGACACCCCAAAATTCACCTGTGGAATCCAAAAGTTCACCTGTGGAGCCCCAAAATTCACCTGGGAACCCAAAAATGCACCTGTGGAGTCCCAAAATTCATCTGGGAACCCCAAAATGCACCTGAGACACCCCAAAATTATCCCAAAATTCACCTGGGACACCCCAAAACTCACCTGGGGAATCCAAAATACACCTGGGGAACCCAAAAATATCCCAAAAACACCCAAAAAACTCACCTGGGAACCCCAAAATACACCTGGGGAACCCAAAAATGCACCTGAGACACCCCAAAATTATCCCAAAATTCACCTGGGACACCCCAAAACTCACCTGGGGACCCCAAAATGCACCTGGGGAGCCAAAAAACCTCCCAAAATTTGGGTGGGGAATCCCAAAATGCACCTGGGGAACCCCAAAATTCACCTGTGGAGCCCCAAAATTCACCTGGGGAATCCAAAATTCACCTGGGGAACCCAAAAATATCCCAAAAACACCCAAAAACTCACCTGGGAACCCCAAAATACACCTGGGGAACCCAAAAATGCACCTGAGACACCCCAAAATTATCCCAAAATTCACCTGGGACACCCCAAAACTCACCTGGGGACCCCAAAATGCACCTGGGGAGCCAAAAAACCTCCCAAAATTTGGGTGGGGAGTCCCAAAATACATCTGGGACACCCCAAAATTCACCTGTGGAACCCAAAAATGCACCTGGGACACCCCAAAATTATCCCAAAACTCACCTGGGGAACCCCAAAAATGGAAAAATGGCCAAAAATGGGGAAAAAGCCCCAAAATTTGGAGAATTAATTTTTGGGGAGGGGTCGCAGGGCAGGTGGGGGGTCCCAAAATGGGGGAAAAAAGCCAAAAATTGGGGAAAAAAATTCCAAAAATGGGGAAAAAATGAAAAAAAAAAGTGAAAAAATGCTAAAAAACCATTAAAAATTGGGGGAAAAAAGGGGAAAAAAGCCAAAAATGGGAAAAAGCCCCAAAATTTGGAGGTTTAATTTTTGGGGAGGGGTCCCAGGGCAGGTGAGACCCCCCAGGTGTTCCCAGCTGCAGGTGGGGGGCCCAAAAATTGGGGAAAAAACCCAAAGAATGGGAAAAAAATCACAAAAAAAAGCAAAAAAAGCACCAAAAAATGGGAAAAAATGCTAAAAAATGGGAAAAAATTGTTGAAAAAAAGCAAAAAATGGGGAAAAGGCCCAAAATTGGGGAGTTTGATTTTTGGGGCAGGTGTGACCCCCCCAGGTGTTCCCAGCTGCAGGTGGGGGGGCCCAAAAAATGCCAAAAAATCACCAAAAAAATGGGAAAAAATGCTAAAAAATGGGAACAAAATGTTGAAAAAAATTGGGAAAAAATGGGGAAAAGGCCCAAAATTTGGGAGTTTGGATTCTGGGCAGGTGTGACCCCCCCCCAGGTGTTCCCAGCTGCAGGTGAGGGTCCCAAAAAATACAAAAAAATCACCAAAAAATGGGAAAAAATCACCAAAAAATGGGAAAAAATTGTTAAAAAGAGGCAAAAAATTGTTTTAAAAAATGGGGAAAAATTGGGGAAAAGGCCCAAAATTGGGGAGTTTGGTTTTGGGCAGGTGTGACCCCCCCAGGTGTTCCCAGCTGCAGGTGAGGGGCCCAAAAAATGCCAAAAAATCACCAAAAAAGGGAAAAAATTTACCAAAAAATGGGGGAAAATTGCTAAAAATTAGGAAAAAATTGCTAAAAAATGGGGAAAAATAGCAAAAAAATGGGGAAAAGGCCCAAAATTGGGGAGTTTGATTTTTGGGGCAGGTGTGACCCCCCAGGTGTTCCCAGCTGCAGGTGGGGGGGCCCAAAAAATGCCAAAAAATCACCAAAAAATGGGAAAAAATCACCAAAAAATGGAAAAAAATTGCTAAAAAATGGGAAAAAATGCTAAAAAAATTAGAAAAAAATGCTAAAAAAATGGGAAAAAATGGGGGAAAGGCCCAAAATTTGGGGAATTTGGATTTTGGGCAGGTGTGACCCCCCAGGTGTTCCCAGCTGCAGGTGGGGGTGGAGTTTGAGGCCAGCACGAGGCTCCAGGACTCGAGCGTCGCCTTCGGTTACCAGCTGGAGCTGCCACGGGGGAACCTCCTGTTCAGGGGTGAGGAGCTGCCCCAAAATCCCCCAAATTCCACCCAAACATCCCTGAAAGTTCCCTGGAATTCCAAAAAAAATCCCCAAAAATTTCACACGAAAATTTCCCAAAAATTCCCTAAGAAATTTACAAAAATTTCTTCAAAATCTCGGAAATTTCCTGAAAAAAATCCCAAAAATTCACGAAAAGTTCCCCAAAAATTCCATTTAAAAACTCCATTTAAAAATTTCCCCCAAAATCCCTGAAAAGTTCTCAAAAAATTCCCAAAAATTCGCTGAAAAATTCCCTGAAAATTCCCTGAAAAATTCCCCCAAAATCCCTGAAAAATTCTCAAAAAAATTCCACAAAAATTTCCCTGAAAATCTGGAAAAGTTCCTGAAAAGAATCCCCAAAAATTCCAAAAAACTTCCCAAAAAATCCCTGAAGATTCTCTGGAAACTCCTGACAATTTTCTTAAAACTTCTCCAAATAATTCCTCAAGAGTTTCTGGAAAATTTTAAAAAAAAAGTCCCCAAAATGTCACTCCAAAAATCTCAAAAATTCCACCCAAAAATCCTAGAAAATTCCCTGGAATTCCAAAAAAAATCCCCAGAAATTTCGCCCAAAAATTCCCTGAAAATCTTGAAAAATTCCTGAAAAGAATCCTCAAAAATTCAAAAAAAATCCCCAAAAATTTCACCAAAAATTCCCTGAAAATCTTGAAAAATTCCTGAAAATAATCCCCAAAAATTTAAAAAAAAAAATTTCCCAAAGATTCTCTGAAAATCTTGAAAAATTCCTGAAAAGGATCCCCAAAAATTAAAAAAAATTTCCCCCAAAATTCTCTGAAAATTCCTGATAAATTTCCTAAAACTTCTCAAAATAATTCCTCAAAAGTTTTTGGAAAATAAAAAAAAAAAAAAAATCCCCAAAATTTCACTCCAAAAAACTCAAAAATTCCACCCAAAAAATCCTAGAAAATTTCCTGGAATTCCAAAAAAAAAAATCCCCAAAAATTTCACACAAAAATTCCCTAAAAAATTTCTCACAAATTGCATAAAAAATTCCCAAAAATTTCCTGAAAATCTCGGAAAATTCCTGAAAAAAAATTACAAAAATTTCCCCAAAAATTCCATTTAAAAACTCCATTAAAAAATTCTCCCCAAAATCCCTGAAAAGTTCTCAAAAAATTCCCCCCAAAAAATTCCCTGAAAATCTTGAAAAATTCCTGAAAAGAATCCCCAAAAATTTGCCAAAAGTTTTCTGAAAATTCCTGAAAAATTTTCTAAAACTTTTCCAAATAATTCCTCAAAAGTTTCTGGAAAATCAAAAAAAAATTCCCCAAAATTTCACCCCAAAATCCCAGAAAGTTCCCTGGAATTCCAAAAAAGAAATCCCCAAAAATTTTGCCCGAAAATTCCCTGAGAATCGTGAAAAATTGGGGAAAAAATTGTGGAAGAAAAAAGTGGAAAAAATGGGGAAAAAATAACAAAAAATGGGATGAAAAATCCCCCCAAAAATCAGGAAAATTTGGGAAAAACTACCAAAAAATTTGGAAAAAAATCCCCAAAATTTTAGGAATGATTCCAAAAAATGGGAAAAATAATCCAAAATTTGGGAGTGGTCCAAAAATGGGGTTGGGAATCCCAAAAATTGGGGAATAAAATCGCCAAAAAATGGGGGAAAATTTCCCAAAAATCAGGAAGAAATGGGAAAAAATCTCCCGAAAATTTGGGAATAATCCCTGAAAAATTTGGGAAAATCCCCAAAATTTGGGGAATTTTCTCGAAAAAATTTGGGAAATAGTTCTAAAAACGTGGGGGGAAAGTCCTAAAAAATGGGGGGAAAAATGGCAAAAAAAAGGGGGAAAATCACAGGAAGTTGCAAAAAAAAGGAAAAAAAATCAGTAAAAAATCGGGAAAATTTGGGAAAAATTCCCAAAAAATTTGGCAAAAACTTCAAGAATTTTGGGAATTATCCCAAAAAATGGGAAAAATCCCCAGAATTTGGGAGTGGTCCATAAATGGGGTGGGAATCTCAAAAATTGGGGGGAAAATGGGGAAAAATGGTAAAAAAAATGGGGGAAAAATCTTGAAAAATGGGGGGAAAAATTCCCAAAAAAATTTGGGAAAAATCGCAAAATTTTGGGAATTATGCCAAAAAATGGGAAAATGCCCCAGAATTTGGGAATGGTCCAAAAATGGGGTGGGAATCCCAAAAGAGTGGAAATGGGAAAAAATGGGGGAAAAAACTGGGAAAAATGGGGAAAAAAAAAAAAAAAATCAGAAAAAAATGGGAAAAATTCCCAAAAAATTTCGGGAAATGCCCCAGAATTTTGGGAATTATGCCAAAAAATGGGAAAATGCCCCAGAATTTGGGAATGGTCCAAAAGTGGGGTGGGAATCCCAAAAACTGGGGGGAAATGGGAAAAAATGGGGAAAAAGTCATTAAAAATGGGGGAAAAAAATCACCAAAAATCAGAAAAAAATGGGAAAAATTCCCGAAAAATTTGGGGATGAGCTGGAATTTTGGGAATGGTCCAAAAATGGGGTGGGAATCTCAAAAAAATGGGGAAATGGGAAAAAATGGGGAAAAAAATCTGGGAAAAATGGGGGAAAAAAAACAGAAAAAAATCAGAAAAAAATGGGAAAAATTCCAAAAAAATTTGGGAAAAAATCCCAAAATTTTGGGAATTTTCCCAAAAATTATGGGGGTGAGCTGGAATTTTGGGAATGGTCCAAAAATGGGGTGGGAATCTCAAAAAATGGGGGGAAATGGGAAAAAATGGGGAAAAAATCTGGGAAAAATGGGGAAAAAAATCAGAAAAAAATCAGAAAAAAATCAGAAAAAAATGGGAAAAATTCCCAAATTGGGAAAAAATCCCAAAATTTTGGGAATTTTCCCAAAAATTTTGGGGCTGAGCTGGAATTTTGGGAATGGTCCAAAAATGGGGGGAAAATGGGTAAAAGTGCGGAAAAAATCTGGGAAAAATGGGAAAAAAATCCAAAAAAAATCAGAAAAAAATCCAAAAAAAATCAGAAAAAAATGGGAAAAATTCCAAAAAAATTTGGGAAAAAATCCCAAAATTTTGGGAATTTTCCCAAAAATTATGGGGGTGAGCTGGAATTTTGGGAATTGTCCAAAAATGGGGGGAAAATGGGAAAAAGTATGGAAAAAATCTGGGAAAAATGGGAAAAAAATCCGAAAAAAATCAGAAAAAAATCCAAAAAAAATCAGAAAAAAATGGGAAAAATTCCCAAAAATTTGGGGAAATGCCCCAAAATTTGGGGATTTTCCCCAGGATTGGGGCTGAGGCTGAGTTGGGTCTGCAGGGTCCCTGGACAGCTCGTGGCAGGTGGGGGCGGTGCTGGAGAAGAAGCTGCCGCCCCTCCCCCTCACGCTGGCGCTGGGAGCCTTCATCAACCACCGGAAGGAGAAATTCCACTGTGGATTCGGCCTCACCATCGGATAAATCAGCATCCTAATTAACTGATCATCATCTTAATTAATTCGTCATCATCATTAACCTGATCTTCATTGTCATCATCGTTATCGTCATCGTTATTATCATCATCATCAACCACCGGAAGGAGAAATTCCACTGTGGATTCGGCCTCACCATCGGATAAATCAGCATTATCTTAATTATCATCTTAATTAACTCATCAGCATCATCATCATCTTAATTATCATCATCGTTATCGTCATCGTTATCATCATTGTTATCGTCATCGTCATCAACCACCAGAAGGAGAAATTCCACTGTGGCTTCGGCCTCACCATCGGATAAATCATCATTATCTTCTTAATTATCATCTTAATTAACTCATCATCATCGTTATCATCATCATTATCGTCGTTATCATCTTAATTATCATCATCGTTATCGTCATCGTCATCGTCATCAACCACCACAAGGAGAAATTCCACTGCGGATTCGGCCTCACCATCGGATAAGTCATCATTATCTTCTTAATTATCATCTTAATTAACTCATCATCATCGTTATCATCATCGTCATCATCATCGTTATCATCATCATTATCGTCGTTATCATCTTAATTATCGTCATCGTCATCAACCACCACAAGGAGAAATTCCACTGCAGATTCGGCCTCACCATCGGATAAATCAGCATCTTAATTAACTCATCATCTTAATTAACTCATCATCATCTTAATTAACTCATCATCATCTTAATTAACTCATCATCATCGTTATCATCATTATCGTCATTGTTATCGTCATCATCGTTATCGTCATCAACCACCGGAAGGAGAAATTCCACTGTGGATTCGGCCTCACCATCGGATAAATCAGCATCTTAATTATCATCTTAATTAACTCATCATCATCTTAATTAACTCATCATCATCCTAATTAATCTGATCTTCATCATCATCATTGTCATCATCATCGTTATCTTCATCGTCATCAACCACCGGAAGGAGAAATTCCACGGCAGATTCGGCCTCACCTTCGGATAAATCAGCATCATCTTAATTATCATCTTAATTATTATCATCATCTTAATTAACTCATCATCATCAGCTTGGCCTTCATCATCGTCATCACCGTTATCATCATTTTTGTTATCATAATTAATCTAATTTTCATCAGCATCGTCGTCTCTAATTAGTCTGATCTTCGTCATCATCTTAATTATCATCGTTAATCTGGCCTTCATCATCTTCATCATCATCATCATCCTAATTAAATTATCTTCGTCATCATCATCTTAATTAACTGATCCTCATCTTCATCATCGTCATCATCATCTTAATTAATCTGATCTTCATCATCTTCATCATCTTAATTAACTGGTTTTCTTCATCTTCATCGTTTTACTTAATTGATTTTCTTCATCTTCATCGTTTTAATTAATTGATTTTTTCCATCTTCATCTTCCTCATCCTCGCCGGTAATCGAGAGGAGCCTTCATCCTCCTCCTCCCCTCCCCCCCCTGCTGCCGGCAGCCCCTCCCCCACACCCCCTAAAAAACGGGAGGGGGAGAAAAACCCAAAAAATGCCCCAAAAACCCCAAAAAATGACCAAAAAAAAGCCCAAAAAAACCCAAAAAAATGATGAAAAAAACCCCAAAAAAATGATGAAAAAAACCCCAAAAAATGATGAAAAAGCCCCAAAAAGATGCAAAAAATGCCCAAAAACCACAAAAATGCCCTAAAACACAAAAGATGCTTGAAAAAAGTGCCCAAAAAATGCTTTCAAGAAATGCCAAAAATGCTGAAAAAAGACCACGAAAAGATGCTGGAAAAGAGCACAAAAATGCCCCAAAAAAATCCCAAAAAAACCCAACAAATGCCCCAAAAAACCACAAAAAATTGCCCAAAAAATCCCAAAAAAATCAACAAAAAATGCCCAAAAAAATGCTGAAAAAAACACCAAAAATGCCCCAAAAAAATCCCCAAATTTCCCCTCCCCCCCCCCACGGACACTGGGGACACTTTGGGGTGGGGGAGGGGCGAGGCCGGACCCCTCCCCCACCCCCCAAAAATTGTAACATTTAGGAGGGGCCCAAAAAAAAAAAAATTTGGGGATCTCACCCCAAAAAACCCAAAATTTGGGGATTTCACCCCCAAAAAAATTTAAAATTTGGGGGTTTTTCTCACAAAAACGACAAAATTTTGGGGATTCTGCCCCAAAAAATGCAACAATTTGGGCAAATTTGGGCGTCTGGCCCCAAAATTTGGGAAAATCCAAAAATTTTGGGAGTTTCTCCAAAAAAATCCCAAAAAATTTGGGGATCCCGCCCCAAAAAAATTGGAAATTTTGGGGTTTTTGCCCCAAAAATTCCCCAAATTTGGGGATTTCAGCCCAAAAAAATCCCCAAAATTTTGGGAGATTCGGGGCCCCTCCCCCAATAAAGGAACTGCTCTGGAATTTGGGTTTTGTGTCTTTTTTGGGGGGAAAAATAAAAATTTTGGGGTAAAAAATCAGAATTTTGGGGAAAATTATGGGTGGAAAAATCCAAACTGGAGTTTTGGGTGAATTTTGGGGGAAAAAATCCAAATTTTGGGATTTTTGGGGGGGAAAAAATCGGAATTTTGGGAGTAAAAAATGTGAATTTGGGGATAATTTTGGGGGAAAAAAAATCAAAATTTTGGGTGGAAAAATCTGAATTTTGGGGTTTGGGATAAAATTGGGGGAAATCTGAATTTTGGGGGGAAAAATTGGAATTTTTGGAGTAAAAAATCAGAATTTTGGGAATAATTTTGGAGGGAAATCCGAATTTTGGGGGGGAAAAAATCTGAATTTTGGGACTTAAAAATGGGAATTTGGGGGAAAAATCAAAATTTTGGGTGGAAAAATCTGAATTTTGGGGATTTGGGATAATATTGGGGGAAAATCTGAATTTTGGGATAATGTTGGGGGAAAATCTGAATTTTGGGATAATTTTGGGGAAGAAAATCCAAATTTTGGGGGGAAAATTTTGAATTTTGGGGGGAATTTTTGGGGCAAAAAAATGCAAATTTTGGGATTTGGGGTGAGGAAATTGTCAATTTTAGGAATAAATTTTGGGGAAAAAATTAATTTTGGGGATAATTTTAGAGGGAAATCAGAATTTTGGGTGGAAAATCCAAATTTTGGGGAGGAAAATTGAATTTTGGGGATAATTTTGGGGGGAAAAATGAGAATTTTGGGGAAGAAAATCCAAATTTTGGGATAATTTTCAGGGAAAAAATCAGAATTTTGGAGATAATTTTGGGGAGGAAAATCAGAATTTTGGGGAAAAAAATCGGAATTTTGGGTTTGGGGATAATTTTGGGGGATCTGCCAGAATTTTCTGGGGAGAATTTGAATTTTTGGGTGGAAAAATCCAATTTTGGGTGAATTTTTGTGGGGTTTGGGATAAATTTTTTGGGGGAAATTTTGGATTTTTGGGGAATTTTGTTCTGATTTTGGGGTTCCCACGAATTTTTGGGTTTTACTTCGATTTTGGGTTTTTTTGGGAATTTTTTTGGGATTTTTATTCAGATTTTTTTGGTTTTTCATACAAAATTTTGGGATTTTTATTCAGATTTTTTTGGGGATTTTCACCCAAATTTTGGGATTTTTATTCAGATTTTTTTGGGGGATTTTCACCCAAATTTTGGGATTTTTATTCAGATTTTTTGGGGATTTTCACCCAAATTTTGGGATTTTTATTCAGATTTTTTGGGTTTCCACAAAAAATTTTGGTTTTTTTCAGATTTTGGGGTTTTTATGAATTTCAAAAACATTTTTGGCTTTTTTTACTCAGATTTTTTGGGTTTTTCACCCCAAATTTTGGGGTTTTTCCACATTTTTGGGGTTTTCACACATTTTTTGGGATTTTCCCCAAATTTTGGGGTTTTTCTTCAGATTTTGGGGGTTCCAATTTTATTCTGATTTGGGATTTTTGATGAATTTTTTGGGGGGTTCACCCCAAATTTTTCACGATTTCACCCCAATTTTTTTTTTTAGATTTCACCCAAATTTTTCCCATTTTTTCACCATTTCCCCCCAAATTTTTTTCCCAGTTTTTCAAATTTTTTTTTACATTTCACTCCAAATTTTGTGGGAATTTCACCCCAATTTTTTCGGGTATTTAATCACAATTTTTTTAAAATTTTCACCATTTCACCCCGATTTTGTTTTTTATATTTCACCCCAATTTTTCCCATTTTTTCACCATTTTCCCCCAGTTTTTTTCACATTTCACCCCAAATTTTTTGAGAATTTCACCCCAAATTTTTCACGATTTCACCCCAATTTTTTCGGGTATTTAATCACAATTTTTTCATTATTTCACCCCTTTTTTTTTTGTTTTTTTGAGATTTCACCCCAATTTTTCCCAATTTTTTCACCATTTCACCCCAAATTTTTCACGATTTCACCCCAAATTTTTTGGGAATTTCACCCAAATCTATTTTAAAATTTCACCCCAATTTTTTTTTGAGATTTCACTCCGATTTTTCCCATTTTTTCACCATTTTTCCCCAGTTTTTTCACCATTTCACCCCCATTTTTTACCATTTTTTCACAATTTCACCCCAATTTTTTTTTGAGATTTCACCCCAATTTTTCCCATTTTTTCACCATTTTTCCACAGTTTTTTTACCATTTCACCCCAAATTTTTCGGGTATTTAATCACAATTTTTTCACCATTTTTCCCCAATTTTTTTTTAAGATTTCACCCAAATTTTTCGGGTATTTAATCTCAATTTTTTCCCATTTTTTTCCCATTTCCCCCCAAATTTTTTTCCCAATTTTTCCCCATTTTTCCCCAATTTTCCCCCCAAAATTTTTAATTTTTTTTCCCTCCCCTCCCCCCTGGGCTCCCCGCACTTTGCCCTGCCCTCCCCACCCTCGGCCACGTCGTGTCCCAAGTCCAGCGGGGCCGATCCCGGGGTGGGGGGGAGAGGAGTCGCCCTCCCCCTTCCCTCCCCACTTTTCTTTTTTCATCATTTCTGAATTTTTTCCCATTTTCCCCTAATTTTTAAAAAATTTTCCTCCAATTTTTTGTTATTTTTCCCCATTTTCCCCAAATTTTTAAATTTTTTCCCATTTTTGGGATTTTTTTTCTCTTTTTTCCCGATTTTTTTTTTGACCATTTTCCCCCTTTTCACCCAAATTTTTTTTCTGATTTTTCCCCATTTTTTGTTTTTTTCCCTTTTTTTTTTCGTGGTTTTTTCCCCCCTTTTTGTCCCGATTTTTTTTTCCCAATTTTTTGAGTTTTCCCAAATTTGGGGGAATTTTCCCCATTTTTCTCATTTCCCCCACGGCATTCCAGAATATTCCAAAGTTTTTCGGATCTTGCCCAATTTTTTTGGATTTCCCAATTTTTTTTTCCCAAATTTTGGGGGAATTTTTCCCATTTTTTTCCCTCCAACTTTTTGATTTTTTTCCCTTTTTTTCCCCCCATTTTTCCCGATTTTTCTTTTTTTATTTTTTGGGGGAAAAATTTCCCTTTTTTTCCCAAAGTTCTTTTTTCTTTTTTTTTAATTTATTTTTTCCCATATTTTTGGGGATTTTCCCCCAACTTTATGATTTTTTTTCCCCATTTTTTTTCCCATTTTTCCCCGGATTTTTTGAGGTTTTTTTCCCCTTCAGTTTTTTTCATTTCTTTCCCGATTTTGGGGAGTTTTTTTCCAAATTTTGAAATTTTTTTCCGTTTTTTTGTCTTTTTTTCCCCCCAATTTTTTGGGGGACTTTTCCCATTTTTCCCCCCAACTTTTAAATTATTTTTCGTTTTTTTTTTCTTTCATTTTTTCCCAATTTTCTAGAATTTTTTTCCTTTATTTTTTTCCATTTTTTCCCAATTTTTTGGGGCATTCCCCCCATTTTTTCCCCAACTTTTTGAGATTTTTTTCCATTTCCCCCATTTTTTCCCAATTTTCCCATTTTTTTTCATTTTCCCCCAACTTTTTAAATTTTTTTCCCTCTTTTTTTTTTCATTTTCCCCAATTTTTCCCATTTTTTCCCCAACTTTTTGAGATTTTTTTCCCTTTTCCCCCATTTTTTCCAAATTTTTTTGGGTTTTTTTCTCAATTTTTTTATTTTTTTATCCCCTCTTTTTTTTCATTTTTTCCCATTTTTTCTCAATTTTTTTGAGATTTTTTTTCTCTTTTTCCCCCATTTTTTCCCAATTTTTCCCATTTTTTTCCTCAACTTTTTGAGATTTCTTTTTCTCTTTTTTCCCCATTTTTTTCCCATTTTTCCCTCAACTTTTTGGGTTTTTAATCTCTTTTTTTTGTGATTTTTTCCCATTTGCTCCTCAAATTTTTAAGATTTTTTTTCCCTTTTTCCCCCATTTTTTCCCAATTTTTCCCATTTTTCCCCCAACTTTTTAATTTTTTTCCCTCTTTTTTTCATTTTTTTCCTCAACTTTTTTTCCCCCTCTTTTTTTTATTTTTTCCCAATTTTTCCCATTTTTTCCCCAACTTTTTGAGATTTTTTTTTTTTCTTTTCCCCCATTTTTTCCAAATTTTTTGGGGGTTTCTTTTCATTTTTTTTATTTTTTCCCCCTGTTTTTTTTTCATTTTTTCCCATTTTTTTCTCAACTTTTTGAGATTTTTTTTCCCTTTTTCCCCTATTTTTTTCCCAATTTTTTCGGTGTTTTTCTGAACTTTTTGATTATTTTTTTCCCTTTTCCCCCCATTTTTTCCCAATTTTTGGGATTTTTTTCTCAATTTTTAAATTTTTTTTCCCCCTCTTTTATTTTCATTTTTCCCTTTTTTTTTGATATTTTTCCCCCATTTTTCCCCAATTTTTGGGATTTTTTTCTCAATTTTTAAATTTTTTTTTCCCCTCTTTTTATTTTCATTTTTCCCTTTTTTTTGTGAGGTTTTTTCCCCCCATTTTTCCCCCCAATTTTTGGATTTTTTTTCCCTCAACTTTTTGATTACTTTTTTTCCCCTTTTTAATCCCCATTTTTTCCTGAATTTTTGGAGATTTTTTTTCCCTCTTTTTTTTTTCATTTTTCCCATTTTTTTCCTCAACTTTTTAAAGATTTTTTTCCCCTTTTTTCCCCAATTTTTTGAGGCGATTTTCCCCTTTTCCCCCCAGCTTTTTAAATTTTTCCCCTTTTTTTTTCCTTTTTTTTTTTTTTTTTTTTTTGTTTAAATTTTTTTTTGCTGGGGGAGGGGCGGGGTGGGGGAGGGGCGGCCAAGGGTCCCTCGGGCTCCTGCCCCTGCCCCTGCTCCCCACCCTCGGGGGATTTAGGGAGCCATGATTTGGGGAGGGGCCGGAGCCGCAGGGACCCGAAGGTGAGGGGGGAGGGAACCCTGGGGACACTTGGGACAAATTTGGGGACAAATTTGGGGATTTTTGAGGAAAAATTTTTGGGGAAATTTTGAGGAATTTGGGGACAAATTTGAAGGTTTGTGTCAATTTGGGGACATTTGGGGGTTGGGGACAAATTTTAGGATAATTTTGGGGACAATTTTGAGAATTTTGGGGACATTTTGAGGGTTTTGGGGAAAAATTTTGGGACAATTTGGGGACATTTCGAGAATTTTGGGGACATTTTGAGGGTTTTGGGGGAAAAATTTGGGACAATTTGGGGACATTTCTGAGAATTTTTGGGGGACATTTTGAGGGTTTTGGGGAAATTTTGGGACGTTTTGGGGGACATTTTCAGAATTTTGGGGACAATTTTGAGCAATTTGGGGACAATTTTGAGGGTCTTGGGACAATTTGGGGACAATTTGAGGAATTTGGGGACAATTTTGGGACATTTGGGGGATTTGGGGACAATTTTGAGGGGCTTGTGTCAATTTTGGGACATTTTGAGAATTTTGGGGACAATTTTGAGGAATTTGGGGGGAAATTTGGAACAATTTGGGGACATTTGAAGATTTTGGGGACAATTTTGGGACATTTTGGGGACGAATTTGGGGGGAAATTGAGGAATTTGGGGGAAATTTTGGGACATTTTGGGGACATTTGAGGGGTTTGGGGACATTTTTAGGATAATTTTGGGGAAAATTCGAAGGTTTTGGGGACAATTTTTAGGAATTTGGGGACAATTTTGGGGATTCGTGTCAATTTGGGGACAATTTTGGGATTTTGGGGACATTTGGGGAAAATTCGAAAGTTTTGGGGGAGATTTGGGGACAGTTTTGAGGGGCTTGTGTCAATTTTGGGACAATTTTGAGAATTTTGGGGACATTTTGAGGGTTTTGGGGGAAAATTTTGGGACAATTTCAGGATAATTTTGGGACATTTGAAGGTTTTGGGGACAATTTTGGGACATTTTGGGGACGTTGGGGACAAATTTGGGGGAAAATTGTGGAATTTGGGGAAAATTTTGGGACATTTGCGGGATTTGGGGACATTTGGGGTCAATTTGAGGCTTTGGGGGAAAATTTTGGTACATTTTGGGGACAAATTTGGGGGAAAATTGAGGAATTTGGGGAAAATTTTGGGACATTTTGGGGACATTTGGGGGATTTGGGGACATTTTTAGGATCATTTTGGGAACATTTTGGGGAAAATTCGAAGGTTTTGGGGAATTTGGGGACAATTTTGAGGAATTTAGAGACAATTTTGGGGATTCGTGTCAATTTGGGGACAATCTTGGGATTTTGGGGACAATTTTGGGGAAAATTCGAAAGTTTTGGGGGAGATTTGGGGACAGTTTTGGGGGGTTTGTCAATTTTGGGACATTTTGAGAATTTTGGGGACATTTTGAGGGTTTTGGGGGAAATTTTGGGAGGTTTTGGGGACGATTTGAGGAATTTTGGGACATTTGATGGGTTTGGGGACATTTTGAGGGTTTTGGGAACAATTTTGGGGAGATTTGGGGACATTTTCAGAATTTTGGGGACAATTTGGGGGACATTTCAGAATTTTGGGGACATTTGAGGGGTTTGGGGACATTTTTAGGATCATTTTGGGGAAAATTCGAAGATTTTGGGGACAATTTTGAGGAATTTGGGGACAATTTTGGGGGTTCGTGTCAATTTGGGGACAATTTTGGGACATTTTGGGGAAAATTCGAAGGTTTTGGGGAGATTTGGGGACAATTTTGAGGAGCTTGTGTCAATTTTGGGGCATTTTGAGAATTTTGGGGACAATTTTGGGACAATTTTGGGATAATTTGGGGACATTTGAAGGTTTTGGGGACAATTTTGGGGAGATTTGGGGGGTTGGGGACAAATTTGGGGACATTTTGAGGAATTTTGGGGAAAATTTTGGGACATTTTGGGGACATTTGAGGGGTTTGGAGACATTTTTAGGATCATTTTGGGAACATTTTTGGGGAAATTCGAAGGTTTTGGGGACAATTTTGGGATTTTGGGGACAATTTTGGGGAAAATTGGAAAGTTTTGGGGAGATTTGGGGACAGTTTTGAGGGGTTTGTGTCGATTTTGGGACATTTTGAAATTTCGGGGACAATTTTGGGTCAATTTGGGAAATTTTTGGGACATTTTGGGTCATTTTGGGATATTTTTGGGACATTTTGGGACATTTTGGGTCATTTTTGGGACATTTTGAAATTTCGGGGACAATTTTGGGTGAATTTGGAAACATTTTGGGATATTTTGGGTCATTTTGGGACATTTTTGGGTCATTTTGGGACATTTTGTGATATTTTGGGATAATTTGGGACATTTTTTGGGATATTTTGGGTCATTTTGGGATATTTTGGGTCATTTTGGGTCATTTTGGGACATTTTTGGGTCATTTTGGGACATTTTGAAATTTCGGGGACAATTTTGGGTCAATTTGGGAAATTTTTGGGATATTTTGGGTCATTTTGGGACATTTTTGGGATATTTTGGGATATTTTGGGATATTTTGGGACATTTTGAAATTTCGGGGACAATTTTGGGTCAATTTGGAAACATTTTGGGATATTTTGGGTCATTTTGGGATATTTTGGGACATTTTTGGGACATTTTGGGAACAATTTGGGACATTTTTGGGACATTTTGGGTCATTTTGGGACATTTTTGGGATATTTTGGGACATTTTTGAGCCATTTTGGGACATTTTGGGTCATTTTGAAATTTCGGGGACAGTTTTGGGTCAATTTGGAAACATTTTGGGTCATTTTTGGGTCATTTTGGGATATTTTGGGTCATTTTGGGACATTTTGTGTTATTTTGGGATATTTTGGGACATTTTTTGGGATATTTTGGGTCATTTTGGGATATTTTGGGTCATTTTTTGGGACATTTTGGGACATCTTGGGAAATTTTGGGACATTTTGGGACATTTTTGGGACATTTTGGGTCATTTTGAAATTTCGGGGACAATTTTGGGTCAATTTGGAAACATTTTGGGTCATTTTTGGTTCATTTTGGGATATTTTGGGACATTTTTTGAGACATTTTTGGGTCATTTTGGGATATTTTGGGACATTTCTGGGTCATTTTTGGGACATTTGGGGACATTTGGGGACATTTTGAAATTTCGGGGACAATTTTGGGTCAATTTAAAAACATTTTGGGTCATTTTTGGAGCCATTTTGGGATATTTTGTGACATTTTGGGACATTTTTGGGTCATTTTGGGACATTTTGTATTATTTTGGGATATTTTGGGACTTTTTTGGGATATTTTGGGTCATTTTGGGACATTTTTGGGTCATTTTGGGACATTTTGTGATATTTTGGGATATTTTGGGTCATTTTGGGATATTTTGGGTCATTTTGGGACATTTTTGGGTCATTTTGGGATATTTTGGGTAATTTTGAGACATTTTTGGGATATTTTGGGACATTTTTGGGACATTTGGGGCCATTTGGGGACATTTTTGGGACATTTTGAAATTTCGGGGACAATTTTGGGCCAATTTGGAAACATTTTGGGATATTTTGGGTCATTTTGGGACATTTTGGGTCATTTTGGGATATTTTGGGTCATTTTGGGACATTTTGGGACATTTTGGGACATTTTGGGACATTTTTGGAATATTTTGGGTCATTTTGGGATATTTTGGGTCATTTTGGGACATTTTTGGGTCATTTTGGGACATTTTGTGATATTTTGGGATATTTTGGGTCATTTTTGGGATATTTTGGGACATTTTTGGGTCATTTTGGGACATTTTGTGATATTTTGGGATATTTTGGGTCATTTTGGGATATTTTGGGTAATTTTGAGACATTTTTGGGATATTTTGGGACATTCTTGGTAATTTTGGGACATTTTGGGATATTTTGGGATATTTTGGGACATTTTGGGTCATTTTGGGACATCCCCCCCCAGGTGACACCATGAAATTTTGGGTGGCGCTCGCGGCGCTGACGCTGCTGGCAGGTGAGTGACGTCATCGCCCCCCGGTGGCGATTTCGGGAATTTTTTTGGAGAAAATTTGGGGAATTTTTGGAGGGAATTTTTAACAAATTTCAGCTGAATTAAAAGTTGATTTTTGGGACAATTTTTTACAATTTCACGGCGATTTTTTAACGAATTTCAGCCGAATTTGAAACTGAATTTTGGGACAGATTTTTGATGAATTCGTGGTGATTTTAAAATTAATTTCAGCCGAATTCAAAGTTGATTTTTGGGGCGAATTTTTGATGAATTAGTGCCATTTTTTAAATGAATTTCAGCCGAATTCAAAGACGATTTTTGGGGTGAATTTTAATAAATTTTGGGCAAATTCAAAGTAGAATTTTGGGGTGAATTTTTAATAAAATTGCTGCGATTTTTGAAATGAATTTTTAACAAATTTCAGCCGAATTAAAAGTTGATTTTTGGGACAATTTTTTACAATTTCACGGCGATTTTTTAAAAGAATTTCAACCAAATTTGAAGCCGATTTTTGGGGCGAATTTTTGATGAATTCGTGGTGATTTTTAAATGAATTTCAGCCGAATTAAAAAACAATTTTTGGGATGAATTTTTAATAAATTTTGGGCGAATTCAAAGTAGAATTTTGGGGTGAATTTTTGACACTTGTGGCGATTTTTAAAGGAATTTTGGCTGAATTTGAAGCTGATTTTTGGGGTGAATTTTTTATAAAATTACTGCGATTTTTTAATGAATTTTGACTGAATTTCAGCCCAATTCAAAACTGAATTTTGGGGTGAATTTTTAATGAATTAGTGCAGATTTTTTAATGAATTTTGACTGAATTTCAGCCGAATTTAAACCCGATTTTTGGGACAATTTTTTGATGAATTAATGCCGAGTTTTAAATGAATTTCAGCCAAATTCAAAGTTGATTTTTGAGGTGAATTTTTGATAAAATTGCTGCGATTTTTAAAATTAATTTTGGCTGAATTTCAGCCGAATTAAAAGTTGATTTTTGGGGCGAATTTTTGACACTTGTGGCGATTTTTAAACGAATTTTGGCTGAATTTGAAGCCGATTTTTGGGGTGAATTTTTGATAAAATTGCTGCGATTTTTAAATGAATTTTGACTGAATTTCAGCCGAATTAAAAGTTGATTTTTGGGACAAATTTTTGATGAATTCGTGGCCATTTTTTAATGAATTTCAGCCGAATTCAAAGCTGATTTTTGGGGTGAATTTTTGATAAAATTGCTGCAATTTTTAAATGGATTTCAGCCCAATTCGAAGCCGATTTTTGAGATTAATTTTTTACAATTTCACAGCAATTTTTAAATGAATTTCAGCTGAATTAAAAGTTGATTTTTGGGGCAAATTTTTTACAATTTCACGACGATTTTTTAACGAATTTCAGCCAAATTTGAATCTGATTTCTGGGACAAATTTTTGATGAATTCGTGGCCATTTCTTAATGAATTTCAGCCGAATTCAAAGCCGATTTTTGGGGTGAATTTTTGATAAAATCGCTGCGATTTTTAAATGAATTTCAGTCGAATTCAAAGCTGATTTTTGGGGCGAATTTTTGATGAATTAGTGCCGATTTTTTAACGAATTTCAGCCGAATTCAAAGACAATTTTTGGGACAATTTTTTAACAATTTCACAGCAAATTTTTAACGAATTTCAGCCGAATTCGAAGCCGATTTTTGGGGCGAATTTTTGATGAATTAGTGCAGATTTTTAATTGAATTTCAACTGAAGTCAAAGCTGATTTTTGAGGCAAATTTTTTACAATTTCACAGCAATTTTTTAACGAATTTCAGCCGAATTCGAAGCCGATTTTTGGGGTGAATTTTTTACAATTTCGCGGCGATTTTTTGCCGCGCATTTCAACCAATTTTGCCCGAATTCCGAGCGGGTTTTGGGCTCAATCCGGTTTTTTTTGGTTTTTGCCGTTTCAGGCTGCGGGGGCCGAGCTGAGCCTCAGCCCCGCCCTACAGGGCCCCCGCCCCCCTCGCGGGTCTGGGGGGCTCCTGGGGGGCGCTGGGGAGGGCGGCCGAGAACGCGACCGAGCGGCTGCGGAGAGCGCTGGCCCGGCGGCTGCAGTGGAGTGCCCAAAATTAAAAAAAATTGGGGGAAAATGGGAAAAAATTGGGGGGAAAATGGAAAAAAATTGGGGGAAAAAACTAAAAAAATTGGGGGAAAATGGGAAAAAAATTGGGGAAAATTAAAAAAATTGGGGGAAATTAAAAAAATTGGGGGGGAAATTAAAAAAATTGGGGAAATTTAAAAAAATGGAGGGCAAAATTAAAAACAATTGGGGGAAAAATAAAAAAAAGTTTGGGGAAAATTTAAAAAAATTGGGGGAAAATGGGAAAAAAATTGGGGGAAAATGGGGAAAAAATTGGGGGAAAAATGGAAAAAAAATTGGGGGAAAATGGAAAAAAAATGGGGAAATTTAAAAAAACTGGGGAAAAAACTAAAAAATTGGGGGAAAATTAAAAAAAATTGGGGAAAATGGGAAAAAATTGGGGAAAATGGAAAAAAATTGGGGGAATTTAAAAAATTGGGGGAAATTAAAAAAAGGGGCAAAATTTAAAAAAAAATTGGGGGAAAATTAAAAAAAATGGGGGAAAAATGGGGAAAAATTGGTAGGAAAATGGGAAAAAAATTGGGGGAAATGGAAAAAAATTGGGGAAATGGAAAAAAATTGGGGAAAAACTAAAAAATTGGGGGAAAGTGGGAAAAAAATTGGGGAAAAACTAAAAAAATTGAGGGAGAAAAATTCAAAAATTGGAGGAAATATTTAGAAAAAATAGAGGGAGAAGTGGAAAAAAATGGGGGGAAAAATTAAAAAAAATGGAGGGGAAATTTAAAAAAATTGGGGGAAAGTGGGAAAAAAATTGGGGGAAGTGGGAAAAAGATTGGGAAAAGTGGGGGAAAAATTGGGGAAAATTAAAAAAAATTGGAGGGAAAGTGGAAAAAAAATTGAGGGAGAAATTAAAAACAATTGGAGGGAAATATTTTTTAAAACTTGTGGGGAAAGCGGGGAAAAAAATTGGAGGAAAAAACTAAAAAAAATTGGGGGAAAAAAACTAAAAAATTGGGGGAAAATTTTAAAAAATTGGGGAAAAATGGAAAAAATTGGGGGAAAATGAGAAAAAAATTGGGGGAAAAAACTAAAAAATTGGGGGAAATTAAAAAAAATTGGTGGGAAAATTAAAAAAATTGGGGGAAAGTGGGAAAAATTGGGGAAAAAAAACTAAAAAATTCGGGAAAATTAAAAAAAAGTTGGGGGGAAAATGGGAAAATATTGGGGAAATGGAAAAAAAATTGGGGGAGAAATTAAAAAAAATTGGGGGAAAAATTTTAAAAAAATGGAGGGGGAAATTTTAAAAAAAATGGGGGAAAGTGGGAAAAAATTGGGGAAAAATTAAAAAAAATTGGGGAAAAATGTTAAAAATTGGGGGAAAAAACTAAAAAAAATTGGGGAAAAATTAAAAAAAAGTTGGGGGGAAAATGGGAAAAAAATTGGGGGAAAATTAAAAAAAATTGGGGGAAAATTTTAAAAAAATGGGGGGAAATTAAAAAAAGGGGGGAAAATTTTTAAAAATTATGGGGAAAATGAAAAAAAAATTGGGGAAAAGTGTTAAAAATTGGGGGAAAAAAACTAAAAAAATTGGGGGAAATTAAAAAAAAGTTGGGGGAAAATGGAAAAAAAATTGGGGAAAAATTAAAAAAATCCCCCAAAATGATGAAAAAATAATCCCGCTTTTTCCCCCCAAAAAATCCCATTTTTTCCCCATAAATCCCATTTTCCCCCAAAACGACCCAAAATTCCCGGGTTTTTCCCCCATAAATCCCATTTTTCCCCAAAGCGACCCAAAATCCGTTTTCCCCCAGAACGACCCTCCAGGAGCTGCAGGATCTCCGCGCCGAGCCCTAAAATCCCCAAAAATCACCCCAAAAATCCCATTTTTCCCCCAAAACGACCCAAAATTCCCGGGTTTTTTCCCAAAAAATCAGATTTTTTTCCCCATAAATCCCATTTTTCCCCCAGAACGACCAAAAAAAAATCCAATTTTTCCCCCAAAATGACCAAAAAAAATCCCATTTTCCCCCAAAACGACCCAAAATTCCCGGGTTTTTCCCCAAAAATCCCATTTTTCCCCCAGCACGGCCCCTGCAGGAGCTGCAGGATCTCCGCGCCCGAGCCCCTAAAATCCCCAAAAATCACCCCCAAAAATCCCATTTTTTCCCCAAAAACGACCCAAAATTCCCCGGGTTTTTTCCCAAAAATCCGATTTTTCCCATAAATCCCATTTTTTCCCCAGAACGACCAAAAAATTCCCGTTTTCCCCCCAAAATGACCAAAAAAATCCCATTTTTCCCCCAAAACGACCCAAAATTCCCGGGTTTTTTCCCCCAAAAATCCAATTTTCCCCAAAACGACCCAAAATTCCCGGGTTTTTCCCCAAAAATCCAATTTTTCCCCCAAAACGACCCAAAAATTCCCGGTTTTTTCCCCAAAATCCCATTTTTCCCCCAAAACGACCCAAAAATCCCGGGTTTTTTCCCAAAATTCCCATTTTTCCCCCAGAACGGCGCTCCAGGAGCTGCAGGATCTCCGCGCCGAGGCGCGCTCCCGCCTGGCCGAGTACGGGACGGAGGCGCGGGCGCTGCTGGAGCTGAGCGCGGCCGATCTGCGCGCCCGCGGCGCCGCCTTCGCCCGCAAGCTGCGGAAACGCCTCGGCCGCGACCAGGAGGAGCTGCGGCGGCGCTGGGAGGGCGGAGCGGCCGCGATCCGAGCGCTCTGGGCGCCCCCCGAGACCCCCCGGGACTGAGGGCAATAAAGGGTTAATGCAGAGCTGGTGGGAAACGTGCGAAAAGCGGCGGAAAATGGGGGGGAAATGTCCCAAAATGGGGTGAAAGTGGCTCAAAATGGGGAGGAATTGACTCAAAAAGGGAGGAATTGACTCAAAATGGGGTGAAAATGTCCCAAAATGGGTGGAAATGTCCCAAAATGGGGTGAAAATGTCCCAAAAGGAGGTAAAAATGTCCCTAAATTGGGTGAAAATGTCCCTAAATGGGTTGAAAATGTCCCAAAGGGGGCGGAAATGTCTCAAAATGGGGTAAAAATGTCCCTAAATTGGGTGAAAATGTCCCAAAATGGGGCAGAAATGTCCCAAAATGGGATCAGAAGAACCGAAAAGGGGAGGAAATGTCCCAAAAAGGGATCGGAGGATCTCAAAAATGGGGGGAAAGGTTTCTAAAAGGGCGGGATTGTCCCAAAATTGGGTGGAAATGTCCCAAAAAGAGTCGGAATTGTCCCTAAAAGGGATCCGAGGGTCCCAAAAATGGGTGAAAATGTCCCAAAATTGGGATCAGAGGAACCAAAAATAATCGGAGAGTCCCAAAATGGGATCGGAGGGTCCCAAAAAGGGGTGAAAATGTCCCAAAAAGGGGAGGAATTGTCCCAAAATGGGATCAGAACACCGGAAAATGGGCGGGAAATTCCTAAAAGGGTCGGAATTGTCCCAAAAAGTGCCGGGTTTGCCCCAAATCCGCCGCAGCCGCAGCGGGAGGAGCTGAGGCGGCGCTGGGAGGGCGGAGCGGCCGCGATCCGGGCGCTCTGGGCGCCCCCCGAGACCCCCCGGGACTGAGGGGAGATCCCCGGGAACGAGGGGAATAAAGGGTTAATGGGAAAATGTGGGAAAAGTGGAAAAATGATGAGAAAAGTGGCGGAAAATGGGGTGAAAATGTCCCAAAAAGAGGCGGAATTGTCCCAAAATGGGGAGAAAATGTCCCAAAATGGGCAGGAATTGACTCAAAATGGGTGGAAAAGTTTCTAAAAGGGCGGGATTGTCCCAAAATGGGGTGAAAATGTCCCAAAAAGGGGCGGAAATGTCTCAAAATGGGGTAAAAATGTCCCAAAATTGGGAGGAATTGTCCCAAAATGGGATCCGAAGAACCGAAAAGGGGAGGAAATGTCCCAAAAACGGGCGGGAAAGTTCCTAAAAGGGGAGGAATTGTCACAAAAAGAGGCGGAATTGTCCCAAAATGGGGAGGAATTGTCCCAAAATGGGATCAGAAATCCTTAAATGGGAGGGAATCGCCCCAAAAAGGGATCGGAGGGTCCCAAAATTGGATGAAAATGTCCCAAAATGGGGAGGAATTGTCCCAAAATGGGATCAGAAGAACCAAAAAGAGGCGGAATTGTCCCAAAATGGGTGAAAATGTCCCAAAAAGAGGCGGAATTGTCCCAAAATGAGGTGGAAATGTCCCAAAAAGGGGCAGAAATGTCCCAAAAAGGGGAGAAAATGTCCCAAAATGGGGAGGAATTGACTCAAAAAGGGAGGAATTGACTCAAAATGGGTGAAAATGTTCCAAAATGGGGAGAAAATGTCCCAAAATTGGGTGAAAATGTCCCAAAATTGGGTGAAAATGTCCCAAAATGGGGTGAAAATGTCCGAAAATGGGGAGGAATTGTCCCAAAATGGGATCGGAAGAGCCGAAAACGGGAGGAAATGTCCCAAAAATGGGCGGGGAAGTTCCTAAAAGGGGCGAAATTGCCCCAAAATGGGATCAGAAATCCTTAAATGGGAGGGAATCGCCCCAAAAAGGGATCGGAGGGTCCCAAAATTGGATGAAAATGTCCCAAAATGGGGAGGAATTGTCCCAAAATGGGATCAGAAGAACCAAAAAGAGGCGGAATTGTCCCAAAATGGGGAGAAAATGTCCCAAAATGGGCAGGAATTGACTCAAAATGGGTGGAAAAGAAGTTTCTAAAAGAGCGGGATTGTTCCAAAATGGGGTGAAAATGTCCCCAAAAGGGTGAGGGAAATGTCTCAAAATGGGGTAAAATTGTCCCAAAATTGGGAGGAATTGACTCAAAATGGGATCAGAAGAACCGAAAAGGGGAGGAAATGTCCCAAAAAGGGATCGGAGGGTCTCAAAAATGGGGGGAAAGGTTTCTAAAAGGGCGGGATTGTCCCAAAATTGGGTGGAAATGTCCCAAAAAGAGTCGGAATTGTCCCTAAAAGGGATCCGAGGGTCCCAAAAATGGGTGAAAATGTCCCAAAAAGGGGAGGAATTGTCCCAAAATGGGATCAGAACACCGGAAAATGGGCGGGAAATTCCTAAAAGGGTCGGAATTGTCCCAAAAAGTGCCGGGTTTGCCCCAAATCCGCCGCAGCCGCAGCGGGAGGAGCTGAGGCGGCGCTGGGGAGGAAGCAGGCGCCGCGATCCAGGACTGAGGGCAATAAAGGGTTAATGCAGAGCTGGTGGGAAACGTGCGAAAAGCGGCGGAAATGGGGTGGAAATGTCCCAAAATGGGTGAAAATGTCCCTAAATGGGTTGAAAATGTCCCAAAATGGGGAGAAAATGTCCCAAAATGGGCAGGAATTGACTCAAAATGGGTGGAAAAGTTTCTAAAAGGGCGGGATTGTCCCAAAATGGGGTAAAAATGTCCCAAAAAGAGGCGGAAATGTCCCAAAATGGGGTAAAAATGTCCCAAAATTGGGAGGAATTGTTCCAAAATGGGATCAGAAGAACCGAAAAGGGGAGGAATTGTCCCAAAAATGGGAGGGAAAGTTCCTAAAAGGGGAAGCATTGTCCCAAAATGGGATCAGAAATCCTTAAATGGGATGGAATCGCCCCAAAAAGGGATCGGAGGGTCCCAAAAAGTGCCGGGTTTGCCCCAAATCCGCCGCAGCCGCAGCGGGAGGAGCTGAGGCGGCGCTGGGAGGGCGGAGCGGCCGCGATCCGGGACTGAGGGCAATAAAGGGTTAATGCAGAGCTGGTGGGAAACGTGGGGAAAGCGGCGGAAAATGGGGGGGAAATGTCCCAAAATGGGTGAAAATGTCCCTAAATGGGTTGAAAATGTCCCAAAATGGGCTAAAAATGTCCCAAAATGGGTGAAAATGTTCCAAAATGGGTTGAAAATGTCCCAAAAGGGAAGGAAATGTCTCAAAATGGGGTAAAAATGTCCCAAAATTGGGAGGAATTGTCCCAAAATGGGATCCGAAGAACCGAAAAGGGGAGGAAATGTCCCAAAAACGGGCGGGAAAGTTCCTAAAAGGGGAGGAATTGTCACAAAAAGAGGCGGAATTGTCCCAAAATGGGGAGGAATTGTCCCAAAATGGGATCAGAAATCCTTAAATGGGAGGGAATCGCCCCAAAAAGGGATCGGAGGGTCCCAAAATTGGATGAAAATGTCCCAAATGGGGAGGAATTGTCCCAAAATGGGATCAGAAGAACCAAAAAGAGGCGGAATTGTCCCAAAATGGGGAGAAAATGTCCCAAAATGGGCAGGAATTGACTCAAAATGGGTGGAAAAGT
Organism: Luscinia megarhynchos; assembly: GCA_034336665.1. Lineage (NCBI taxonomy): Eukaryota > Metazoa > Chordata > Aves > Passeriformes > Muscicapidae > Luscinia > Luscinia megarhynchos. Next base: position 13,694 of record JAPFBE010000223.1, on the reverse strand, counting down.
TTCCAGAAGGGCGGGATTGTTCCAAAATGGGGTGAAAATGTCCCAAAAAGGGGCGGAAATGTCTCAAAATGGGGTAAAATTGTCCCAAAATTGGGAGGAATTGACTCAAAATGGGATCAGAAGAACCGAAAAGGGGAGGAATTGTCCCAAAAATGGGAGGGAAAGTTCCTAAAAGGGGAAGCATTGTCCCAAAATGGGATCAGAAATCCCAAAATGGGATCAGAAATCCCAAAATGGGATCAGAAATCCTTAAATGGGATGGAAATGTCCCAAAAAGGGATCGGAGGGTCCCAAAATGGGGTGAAAATGTCCCAAAATGGGGAGGAATTGTCCCAAAATGGGATCAGAAGAACCAAAAGTGGGTGTCCCAAAAATGGGTGAAAATGTCCCAAAAGTGAGGAATTGTCCCAAAATGAGGTGGAAATGTCCCAAAAGGGGCAGAAATGTCCCAAAGGGAGAAAATGTCCCAAAATGGGGAGGAATTGACTCAAAAAGGGAGGAATTGACTCAAAATGGGTGAAAATGTTCCAAAATGGGGAGAAAATGTCCCAAAATTGGGTGAAAATGTCCCAAAATTGGGTGAAAATGTCCCAAAATGGGGTGAAAATGTCCGAAAATGGGGAGGAATTGTCCCAAAATGGGATCGGAAGAGCCGAAAACGGGAGGAAATGTCCCAAAAATGGGCGGGGAAGTTCCTAAAAGGGGCGAAATTGCCCCAAAATGGGATCAGAAATCCTTAAATGGGAGGGAATCGCCCCAAAAAGGGATCGGAGGGTCCCAAAATTGGATGAAAATGTCCCAAAATGGGGAGGAATTGTCCCAAAATGGGATCAGAAGAACCAAAAAGAGGCGGAATTGTCCCAAAATGGGTGAAAATGTCCCAAAAAGGGGCGGAAATGTCCCAAAATTGGGAGGAATTGACTCAAAATGGGATCAGAAGAACCGAAAAGGGGAGGAATTGTCCCAAAAAGGGGTGAAAATGTCCCAAAAATTGCCGGAAGTGTCCCAAAAAGGGATCGGAGGGTCCCAAAAAGGGAGGGAAAAGTTCCTAAAAAGAGAGGAATTGTCCCAAAAATGGGTGAAAATGTCCCAAAATTGGGATCAGAGGAACCAAAAAGAATCGGAGAGTCCCAAAAAGGGATCGGAGGGTCCCAAAAAAGGATGAAAAATGTCCCAAAAAGAGTCGGAATTGTCCCAAAATTGGGATCAGAGCACCCGAAAATTGTGGGAAAGTTCCTAAAAGGGATGAAATTGTCCCAAATTGGGATCAGAAATCCCAAAATGGGATGGAAATGTCTCGAAAAAGGATCGGAGGGTCCCAAAATCGGGTGAAAATGTCCCAAAAATGGGATCAGAAGAACCAAAAATGGGCGGGAAAGTTCCAAAACGGGGTGAAATTGTCCCAAAAAGAGGCGGAATTGCCCCAAAAAATGATCAGAGGGTCCCAAAAACGATGAAAATGTCCCAAATTTGCATAAAAATTGCCCCAAAATCGGGTGAAATTGTCCCAAAATTGGTGAAAATTGCCCCAAAATCGGGTGAAATTGCCCCAAAATCGGTGAAATTGTCCCAAAACGGGATTTTAAAAACCCCGAAAATTGGGATAAAGTTCCAAAATTGGATCAGAACGACCCAAAAAGAGACAAAATTTTCCCCCCAAAAAAGGCGGGAAAGTTTCTAAAAGGGGAAGAATTGTCCCAAAATTCCCCAAAATCGCCGAAAAGTCCCAAAATCCCCAAAATTCCCTAAAATTTTTCCCAAAATTTCCAAAAATTCCCCCAAAATTACCCAAATTCCCCCAAATCCCCAAAATTCTCCCAAAATTTCCAAAAATTCCCCCAAAATCCCCCAAATTCTCCCAAAATTCCAAAAATTTCCCCAAATTCCCCAAAATTTCAAAAAATTCCCCCAAAATCCTCAAAATTTCCAAAAATTTCCCCAAAATCGCCTAAAATTTTCCCCAAAATCCTCCCCAAATTCCCAAAATTCCAAAAAATTCCCCCAAAATCCCTAAAATTCCCCAAAATTTCAAAAAATCCCCAAATTCCCCAAAAATTTCCAAAAATTCCCCCAAAACGATAAGCCTAAAATTTTCCCCAAAATCCCCCCAAATTCCCAAAATTCCCCAAAATTCCAAAAAATTCCCCCCAAATCCCCAAAATTCTCCCAAAACTCCCCAAAATTTACAAAAATTCCGCCAAAATTCCCCAAAATCCTAAAAAATTTCCTCCAAATCCCCCAAATCTTCCAAAATTCCCCCAAATTCCCCCCAAATTCTCCTCCCCAGTGATCACGTCATTGATGTCGATCATCACTCCAAATTTTCTCTAAAATCTTTTTATTTGACCCCAAATTTTATTACAAAGAGAGAGGCACCAAAAAACCCAAAAAGAGCCCAAAGCGGACAAAAGCGAGATCAGGAGATTTTGGGAATTTTGGGAATTTTGAGAATTTCGGGGAATTTGGGAAATTTCTAGTGGAAATTCAGGGGATTTCGGGGCTCAGACCACTGAGGCTCTCATGCTCAGGGATGGGTTCTGGGGGAGGGAAAAAAATCTTAAAATTTCCCCAAAATTATCCAAAATTATCCCAAATTATCCCAAAATTTGCCCAAATTATCCCCAAATTGCCCAAAATCCCCCAAATTCCCTCCCAAATTATCCCAAAGTTCCCCAAATTATCCCAAATTTATCCTAAAATTGCCCAAAATTGTCCCAAATTATCCCAAAATCCCCAAAATATCCCAAATTAGCCCAAATTTCCCCAAAATATCCCAAATTTGCCCAAAATCCCCAAATTCCCCCAAATTATCCCAAAGTTCCCCCAAATTATCCCAAATTTATCCTAAAATTGCCCAAAAAATTATCCCAAAATTATCCCAAAAATCCCCAAAATTCCCCAAAATATCCAAAATTTGCCAAAATTATCCCAAAATTGCCCCAAACCTAAATTTCCCTTTAAATTATCCCAAAATTTGCCTAAAATTATCCCTAAATTCCTCCCAAATTATCCCTAAATTTTCCCAAAAATCAGCCTCAAAATTATCCTAAAATTCCCCAAATGCTCAAAATTATCCCAAATTCCTCCCCAAAGATCCCCAAAATTCTTAAATTATCCCAAAATTCTCCAAATTTTCCCCAAATTTCCCAAATTATCCCCCAAAATCCCCCAAAAATTCTCAAATTCTCCCTAAAATCCCCCAAATTTCCCATAAATTATTCCTAAATCCTCCCCATGTACTAAAATTCCCAAGTTTCCTCCCCAAATTTCCCAAATTTTCCCAAAGCTCTTAAATTTCCTCCCCAAGCCCCCTAAATTCCCCAGTTCAGAAATTTTCCTCCCTAAAATCCCCCAAATCCCCCCAAAATCCCCCAATTTATCCCAAATCCCCCAAATTTTCCCAAAATTCCCTCCAAATTTCACCTGGGAAACCCCCAAATTTCCCAAAGATTCCCCAAAAATCTCCCCAAAATCCCCAAATTATCCCAAAAACTCTAAATTCCCTCCCTAAGCCCCCAAATTTCCTAAATTCCCAAATTTTCTAAATTATCCCAAAATTCCCCAAATTATCCCAAAAATTCCCAAACTCTCTAAATTATCCTGAATCCTCCCCAGTTCTAAAATTCCCACATTTTCTAAATTTTCCCTAAATTTCCCCACCAAAATTCCCCAAAATCCCCCAAAATCTCTAAATTTCCTCCCAAGTTTCCCCAAATTTCCCAAATCCCCCCAAATTCTCCCCCACCCCCTGAATTCCCTCCAAAATTCCCCAAAATTCTCCCCAAATTTGCCTCACATAAAATCCCCAAATTCCCCTCTAAACAAAATTCCCAAACTTCCCCATCTAGAGTTTCCCAAAACTTCAAAAATTTCTCCCCCAAAAGTTCCCCAAAATCCCCCAGATTCTAGATCCCCTCCCCAAATTTCCCCTAAATTTCCCAAGTCCCCAAAATTCACTCCCCCACCCCCGATTCCAAATTCTGCACTTCCCCAATTTGCTAAATTCCCAAATTCTCCCCAACGAATTCCCAAAGTCCCCTGAACCTCTAAATTTCCTAAAATCCCCAAAATTCCCACATCCCCTGTAATTCCGAATTTCACTCCCCTAAATTTCCCTGCCGTCCCTCCCCCACCTTGTGCAGCCGCCTCGGGGTCCTGCTGGGCGAGGGCCTCGCCCGCCCCTCCCCCATCCCCAAAATCCTCCCGGGAGCGGCTGCAGAGTGCGTCGGGGGAGGTCAGAGACCCCCAAAGTTCCCCTCCCTCCCCCGCCCCTCCCAAAATCTCGGCCGAGCGCCAGCGAGAAGGGGCCCAGGGGCTCGTGCAGCGAGGGTGACGTCACTGAGGGGCGGGGCCTGCGGGGGAAGGGGAGGGGTCAAGGTGAGCGCCCCACCCCCCACCCCCAAAAAATTAAAAATTCTCACCCGGGACCCCCAAAATCTCCCCAAATTATCCCAAAATCCCCTAAAATCTCCCTCAGAATTATCCCAAAATTCTCCAAAATATTCCCCCAAAATCCCCGGAATTTTCCTAAAATCCCCAAAAAATCTCCCCAAATTTGGCCCCAAAACTCCCAAAATTCTGTAAATCCCCCCCCAAAATTCTGGTATCCCAAATTCCCCAAATCCCCCAAATTTGCCCAGTATCCCAAAAATCTCCCAAATTTGCCCCAAATTATCCCAGAATTCCTCCTAAGTCTGCCCCTAAAATTATCCCAAAAATCCCCCAAAAAAATCTCCTAATTTATCCCAAAATTCTCCAAAATTTTCCCAAAATCCCCCTCAAAATATCCCCAAATTTGCCCTAAAATTCCCCCAAAATCTCCCAAATTATCCCAAAATCCCCCAAAAATCTCCCCCAACTTGTCTCCCAAAATCTCCCAAAATCCCCAAATTCACTCAAATTATCCCAAATTCCCCAAAAATCTCCCCAAATTTGCCCAAAATTATCCCAAAATCTCCCCCAAATTTGCCCCAAATTCTGTAGAATTCTCCCTAAAATCTCCCCAAATTTGTCCAAAAATTATCCCAAAATTCCCCAAAAATCTCCCCCAAATTTGCCCAAAAATCCCCTCCCAATTTATCCCAAAAATCCTCAGAGTCCCCAAAATCCCCATCTTTTCCCAAAATCCCCCAAAAATTCTCCCCTAAATTCTGCCCCAAATATCTCCCAAAAATTTCCCCACTAAATTCTCCCAAAATTCTCCAAAATTTTCCCAAAATCCCCCAAAAAATCTCCCAGATTTAGTTCTCAAAAATCCCCCAAAAATCTCCCCCAAATTATCCCGAATTCCCCCAAAATTTCCCCAAATTTGTCCCAAAATCCCCAAATTATCCCAGAATCCCCCAAAATTTCCCAAATTTTCCAAAATCCTCCCAAATTTTCCCAAAATTCCCCAAAATTTCCCCCAAATTATCCAAATTTCCCAAATTATCCTAAAATCCTCCCAGCTCCCCCCACCTGTGTCAGAGGCTCGGGCTCTCCCCTGAAGTGGGGTCCAGGTGTTCACCTGCTCCTCCAGGTACTGCAGCACGCTGGGGGGTCCTGAGGGGCTGGGGGAGGACGGGCCCGGTACATCCCAGTATGAAACCAGTACAGACCCAGTATAAACCAGTACAGCCCCCAGTATAAAGTAGCAGTGAAATGGGCCAATCCAGGTCACCCATCCAGGCTGCGTGACCGCGGCCGACCCTGCTTAGCTTCACAACCCAGCCCGTGCCACCCAGTGCTAACTCCAGCTCCTCCCAGTATGGATCAATATGAAGCCAGTATGGGCCAGTGTAAACGCGTATGGACCAGTATGAACCAGTACAACCCGCAGTGTGATCCCAGCTGCCTCCCAGTATAAACCAGTATGATGTTCCCATACAGGTCACCCATCCAGGCCATGACCGAGGCTGACCCTGCTTAGCTTCAGACCCGGGCCCAACACCCAGTGCTAACCCAGCTCCTCCCAGTATGAATCAATACAAACCAGTATGGGCCAGTGTAAACCCGTATGGACCAGTATGAACCAGTACAACCGCAGTGTGATCCCAGCGTCTCCCAGTATAAACCAGTAGATCATGACAATTCAAGTCACCCATCCAGGCCATGACCGAGGCTGACCCTGCTTAGCTTCAGAACCCAGCCCGCCACCCAGTGCAGCTCCAGCACCTCCCAATATGGACCAGTATAAACCAGTATAGGCCAGTATAAACCAGTATGGACCAGCATGAACCAGTACAACCGCAGTGTGATCCCAGTGTCTCCCAGTATAAACCAGTAGCACATGGCAATTCAAGTCACCCATCCAGGCCATGACCGAGGCCGACCATGCTTAGCTTCAGACCCAGGCCCGACACCCAGTGCAGACCCAGCACCTCCCAGTATGGACCAGTATAAGCCAGTATTGAGCAGCATAAACCAGTATGGATCAATGTGGGCTAGTATGGGCCCGGTACAGTCCCAGTGCCTCCCAGTATAAACCAGTAGAACAATCTCATGCAGGTCACCCATCCAGGCTGTGACCAGGGCTGACCCTGCTCAGCTTCAGACCTGGGCCCGACACCCAGTGCAGACCCAGCTCCTCCCAGTATGGACCAGTGTAAACCAGTATAAACCAGTGCGGACCAGTACAAACCATTATGGGCCAATATGGACCAAGTACAGCCTCAGTGAAACCCCAGTGCCTCCCAGTACAAACCAGTATAACTCCTCCCACACTGGTCACCCATCCAGGATGTGACCAGGGCTGATCCTGCTTAGCTTCAGAACCCAGCCCGCACTCCAGAGCAGACCCCAGCACCTCCCCAGTATGGACCAGTATAAACCAGTATGGACCAGTATAAACCAGTATGGGCCAGTACGGACCTAGCACCTCCCAATATGGACTCAGTTCCCTCCCAGTCCCTCCCCAGTAACCCCAAACCAATACAAACCAGTAACCCCCCATGCCCTCCCAGTGCCGTGATTGACGCTGTCAATCACCCTCATGTTCCTGATTGATTGACAGCTGTCAATCACCCCTGCCTCACCTGAGCTGTCGCTGTCCCTCAGCAGCTGCACCTGAGAGCTCTTGGCTGCCCCTTGGGGAGGGGGATAGGTGGGCCTCACCTGAGCTCACCTGAGCTCACCTGAGCCTCCCCGCCCCTCCCCCACTCACCGAGGAGCTGCAGGGCAGCTGGGGGAGGGAGGGGACTCAAGACGCCCCGAGGTCGCTAAGCTTTCCCGGCCAGGTAAACTGGGGGAGGGGAACAGGTGAGGACAGGTGAGACCAGAACCCACCCAGGTGAGTCCAGAACCCACCCAGGTGAGTCCAGAACCCACCCAGGTGTGTCCAGAAACCCACCCAGGTGTGTCCAGAACCCACTCCAGGTGAGACCAGAACCCACCCAGGTGTGTCCAGGTGTGTTCCAGAACCCACCCAGGTGTGTGCCCAGGTAACCCCAGAACTCCACCCAGGTGTGTCCAGGTGTGTCCAGAACCCACCCAGGTGTGTCCAGGTGTGCCCAGGTGTGCCCAGGTGTGCCCAGGTAACCCCAAATCCCCTCCCATCACACCCCCAGGCACCCCCCCAGGTGTGCCCAGGTAACCCCAGGAGTACCAAAAACCACCTCCCACCACCCCCAGGTGTGCCCAGGTGTGATTTCCTCCCCCAGGTGTAATTCCCCCCCAGGTGCACCCAGGTGTAATTTCCCCCACCCCAGGTGTAATTTCCCCCACCAGGTGTAATTCCTCCCAGGTGTGATTTTCTCCAGGTGTGATTTTTTCCCCCCCCAGGTGTAATTTCCCCCCCCCAGGTGTAATTTTCTCCCCCCAGGTGTAATTTTTCCCCCCCCCAGGTGTGCTCAGGTGTGATTTTTCCCCCAGGTGTAATTTCCCCCCCCAGATGTAATTTCCCCCACCCCAGGTGTAATTTTCCCCCAGGTGTAATTCCCTCCCCCCCAGGTGCCCCCTAGGTGTGCCCAGGTGTGATTTTTTTCCCCCCAGGTGTGCCCAGGTGTGATTTTCTCCCCCAGGTGTGCCCAGGTGCCCCCAGGTGTCATTTTCTCCCCAGGTGTGATTTTTTCCCCCCCAGGTGTAATTCCCCCCAGGTGCCCCAGGTGCTCCCAGGTGTGACTCACGGGCCTCGGGGCAGCAGCTGCGGGGCAGCAGGGGCAGCGCAGGTAGCAGCAGCAGGTGTGGGGGCAGCACTGGCACCAGCACAGCCCCGCCCCCAGCGCCACCAGCCCCGCCCCCAGCGCCACCAGCAGCACGAACAGCCAGTCTGGGGACCCGAAACCGCCACAAGTCACCCCAAAACGGGCCAAAAACCGCGCAGGAACCACCCCAAAATGTCCCAAAATTTGCATCAAAATTACCCCAAAGTGTGCCCAAAATTACACCAGAATCACCCCAAAATGTCCTGAATTTATCCTGAATTTATCGCAAAATTATCCCAAAATTATCCCCAAAATATCCTGAATTTATCCTGAATTTATCCTGAATTTATCCCGAATTTATCCCCAAAATGTCCCAAAATTTGCATCAAAATTACCCCAAAGTCTGCCAAAAATTACACCAGAATCACCCCAAAATATCCTGAATTTATCCTGAATTTATCGCAAAATTATCCCAAAATTATCCCCAAAATATCCTGAATTTATCCTGAATTGATCCTGAATTTATCCCCAAAATGTCCCAAAATTTGCATCAAAATTACCCCAAAGTCTGCCCAAAATTACACCAGAATCACCCCAAAATATCCTGAATTTATCCCCAAATTATCCCCAAAATGTCCCAAAATTGTCCCCAAAATATCCCAAAAATTACACCAGAATTACCCCAAAATATCCTGAATTTATCCCAAAACTGTCCCCAAAATGTGCCAAAATCACACCAGAATCACCCCAAAATGTCCCAAAATTTGCATCAAAATTACCCCAAAGTGTGCCCAAAATTACACCACGATTACCCCAAAATATCCTGAATTTATCCTGAATTTATCCCAAAACTGTCCCCAAAATATCCTGAATTTATCCCAAAATTATCCCCAAAATATCCCGAATTTATCCTGAATTTATCCCAAAACTGCCCCAAAATATCCCAAAAATTACATTAGAATTGCCCCAAAATATCCTGAATTAATCATGAACTTATCACAAAATTATCCCAAAATAATCCCCAAAATATCCCGAATTTATCCCAAAACTGTCCCCAGAATGTGCCAAAATTTGCATCAAAATTACCCCAAAGTGTGCCCAAAATTACACCACGATTACCCCAAAATATCCTGAATTTATCCCAAAACTGTCCCCAAAATGTCCTGAATTCATCCTGAATTTATCCCCAAAATGTCCCAAAATTTACACCAAAATTACTCCCAAATGTCCTGAATTTATCCCAAAATATCCTGAATTTATCCTGAATTTATTCCAAAATGTCCCAAAATCGTCCCCAGAACGTCCCAAAAATTACACCAGAATTATCCCAAAATATCCCGAATTTATCCCAAAACTGTCCCCAAAATATCCCAAAATTTACACCAAAATTACCCAAAAATATCCCGAATTTATCCTGAATTTATCCCAAAATTGTCCCCAAAATATCCCAAAATTTACACCAAAATTACCCCAAAATATCCCGAATTTATCCTGAATTTATCCCAAAATTGTTCCAAAAATATCCCAAAATTTACACCAAAATTACCCAAAAATATCCCGAATTTATCCTGAATTTATCCCAAAATTGTCCCCAAAATATCCCAAAATTTACACCAAAATTACCCCAAAATATCCCGAATTTATCCTGAATTTATCCCAAAATTGTTCCCAAAATATCCCAAAATTTACACCAAAATTTCCCCAAAATATCCCGAATTTATCCTGAATTTATCCCAAAATTGTCCCCAAAATATCCCAAAATTTACACCAAAATTTCCCCAAAATATCCCGAATTTATCCTGAATTTATCCCAAAACTGTCCCCAAAATGTGCCAAAATTTACACCAAAATCACCCCAAAATATCCTGAATTTATCCCAAAATTATCCCCAAAATATTCTGAATTTATCCTAAATTTATCCCAAAACTGTCTCCAAAATATCCCAGAATGTACCTCAGAATTATCCCAAAATATCCCGAATTTATCCCAAAACTGTCCCCAAAATGTGCCAAAATTTACACCAAAATTACCCCAAAATATCCCAAAATTACATCAGAATTACCCCAAAATATCCCGAATTTATCCCCAAATTATCCCCAAAATGTCCCAAAATTTACACCAGAATTACCACAAAATATTCTGAATTTATCCTGAATTTATCCTGAATTTATCCCCAAATTATCCCAAATTTATCTCAAATTTACCTAAAAATATCCCAAATCTACACCAAAATTATTCCAAAATTATCCTGTATTTATCCCAAATTTATCCCAAAATATCCAAAATTTATCCCAAAAATGTCCCAAAATTATCCCAAAATATCCTGAATTTATCCTGAATTTATCCCAAATTTATCCCAAAATATCCCAAATTTATCCCAAAATATCCCAAAATGTCCCAAAATTATCCCAAAATTATCCCAAAATACCCGAAATCACCCCCAAAAAATTCCAAAATATCTTGAATTTATCCCCAAACATCCCAAATTTATCCCCAAATTTATCCCAAAATATCCCAAATATCCCAAAATTCCCAAAATCTCCCAAAAATTTCCCAAAAGTTCTCCCAAACCCACCTGGAATAGCCCAAAATTCCCCCCAAATCTCCCCAAAATTCCCCTAAAGTCCATGCCCCAGGTGCTTTATATGCACACCTGGGCTCTCTCCTACACCTGTGTGCCCTCCAGGTGTTGCCCAGGTGTGTCCCCAGGTGTGCCCAGGTGTGCCCAGGTGTGTGTCCCAGGTGTGCCCAGGTGTGTCCCAGGTGTGCCCAGGTGTGCCCAGGTGTGCCCAGGTGTATCCAGGTGTGCCCAGGTGTGCCCAGGTGTGCCCAGGTGTGCCCAGGTGTGCCCAGGTGTATCCCAGGTGTGCCCAGGTGCCCAGGTGTGCCCAGGTGTGCCCAGGTGTGCCCAGGTGTATCCCAGGTGTGCCCAGGTGTGCCCAGGTGTGTCCCAGGTGTGCGGGTGTGTCCCCAGGTGTGTCCCCAGGTGTGCCCAGGTGTGCCCAGGTGTGTCCCAGGTGTGCCCAGGTGTGCCCAGGTGTATCCCAAGGTGTGCCCAGGTGTGCCCCAGATGTCCCCAGGTATCCCCAGGTGTGCCCAGGTGTGTGCCCAGGTGTGTTTCTCTCCCCCAGCTGTGTCCAGGTGTGTTTCTATCTCCCCCAGGTGTATCCCAGGTGCCCCCAGCTGTGCCCAGGTGTGTCCCAGGTGTGTCCCAGCTGTGCCCAGGGTGTGTTTCTATCCCCCCAGGTGTGCCTAGGTGTATCTCAAGTGTGCCCAGGTGTGCCCCAGGTGTGCTCCCAGGTGTCCCCAGGTATCCCCCAGGTGTGCCCAGGTGTGCCCAGGTGTGCCCCAGGTGTCCCCAGGTATCCCCAGGTGTGCCCAGGTGTGTTTTCTATCCCCCCCGAGGGTGTATCCCAGGTGTGCCCAGGTGTGTCTCTATCCTCCCAGGTGTATCTCAGGTGCCCCCAGGTGTGTTTCTCTCCCCAGGTGTCCCAGGTGTGTCCAGGTGTGTCCCAGGTGTCCCCAGGTGTGTTTTATCCCCCCCAGGTGTGCCCAGGTGCCCCCAGGTGTGCTCAGGCGTGTCCCAGCTGTGCCCAGGTGTGCCCAGCTGTGCCCAGGTGTGTCCCAGGTGTATCCCAGGTATCCCCCAGGTGTGCCCAGGTGTGTTTCTATGCCCCAGGTGTATCCCAGGTGTCCCAGGTGTGTTTTATCCCCCAGGTGTGCCCAGGTGTGTCTCTATCCTCCCAGCTGTGCCCAGCTGTGCCCAGGTATCCCAGGTATCCCCTAGCTGTGCCCAGCTGTGCCCAGGTGTGTCCCAGGTGTGTTTCTATCCCCCAGCTGTGTCTCTCCCCAGCTGTGCCCAGCTGTGTTCCAGCTGTGCCCAGGTGTGTTTTCTCTCCCCCAGGTGTATCCCAGCTGTGCCCAGCTGTGTCTCTATCCCCCCAGCTGTGCCCAGCTGTGTCTCTATCCCCCCAGGTGTGTTCCAGCTGTGCCCAGCTGTGCCCCAGTTTTGTCCCAGCTGTGCCCAGCTGTGTCTCTCCCCCCCAGCTGTGCCCAGCTGTGTCTCCCCCCAGCTGTGCCCAGCTGTGCCCAGCTGTGTCTCTCCCCCCCAGCTGTGCCCAGCTGTGTCTCCCCCCAGCTGTGCCCAGCTGTGTCTCCCCCCAGCTGTGCCCAGGTGTATCCCAGGTGTATCCCCAGCTGTGCCCAGCTGTGCCCAGCTGTGTCTCTCCCCCCCAGCTGTGCCCAGCTGTGTCTCCCCCCAGCTGTGCCCGTACCTGGCAGGGGCCCCTGGGGCAGCAGTCGGGCGCCCTCGGGCAGCGACCCTGGGGGGACACGGGGGGGGAGGGGCCCAGGTACAGCCCCAGTCCAAACCAGTACAGACCAGTACAGACCGGTAACCCCCAACCCCCCAAACCAGTACAGACCAGTACAAACCAGTAACCCCAACCCCCAAACCAGTACAGACCAGTACAAACCAGTAGCTAACCACCAAACCAGTACAGACCAGTATAAACCAGTATAAACCAGTAACCCCAAAACCAGTAACCCCAACCCCCAAACCAGTACAAACCAGTAACCCCAAACCAGTACAAACCGGTATGAAGCAGTATAAACCAGTAACCCCAAACCCCAAACCAGGACAAACCGGTAACTCCAAACCGGTACAAACCAGTATAAACCAGTACAAACCAGTAACCCCCAAAACCCAGTAACCCCTAACCACTGAAAACCAGTATAAACCAGTATAAACCAGTAACCCCAACCCCAAAACCAGTATGAACTAGTATAAACCAGTAACTCCCAAAACCAGTAACCCCAACCACCAAACCAGTATAAAACCAGTATAAACCAGTAACCCCCAACCCCCAAACCAGTATGAACTAGTATAAACCAGTAACCCCAAACCAGTAACCCCAACCACCAAACCAGTATAAACCAGTATAAACCAGTAACCCCAACCCCCAAAACTAGTATAAACCAGTATAAACCAGTAACCCTAAACTCCTAAACTAGTACAGAAACCAGTAACTCCGTAAACTGTGCAAACCAGTATAAACTAGTATAAACCGAGTATAAACCAGTATAAACCAGTATAAACCAGTAACTCCCATACCTAAAACCAGTTCAAGACCAGTAACCCTATACCCAGTATAAACCATTAACCCCCAAACCAGTATAAACCAGTATAAACTAGTAACCCCAAACCCCAAAAACCAGGACAAACCAGTAACCCCAAACTCAGTATAAACCAGTAACCCCATAACCAAAACCAGTTCAAACCAGTAACCCTAGTTTCCTCAAAGTATGATTCTCAGTCCATCCTGTGTCCCTCCCAGTCCATCCTAGTAACCTCCCAGTCCTCCCAGTCCATCCCAGTTTGGATTCCAGCTTGATCCCCAGTTTGATCCCAGTCCTCCCTGTAGTCCCTTTCCAGTCCCTCCCAAGTCCACCACAGTTTGATCAAGCTTCTTGATCTCCAGTTCCCTCCCAGTCCCTCCCAGTCCCTCTCCTAGTCCATCCCGCAGTCTCACCCGTGTTCCTTCCCACTCTCCTCCCAGTCCATCCCCAGTTTGA